>CM070756.1:19995873-20085873 GCA_036346245.1 Bonia amplexicaulis | reverse complement strand
GCGACCTCCAACAGAACCACGCCGAAGCTGTAGACATCGGACTCGGCGCTAGCCCTGCCGGTGATCACGCATTCGGGGTCCACATAGCCCGGGGTCCCCGAAACGGCGGTCATCGTTTGCATCCCGACGGCGTGGTCGATGAACCTCGCGAGCCCGAAGTCGCCAAGCTTGGCATTGAAGGAGTCGTCCAGCATGACGTTGCTCGGCTTGATGTCGCGATGCACCACGCATTGCTCCCACTCCTCATGGAGGTAGAGCAGTGCAGATCCTAGCCCAATCACTATCTTGATTCTGTTGCAACATCCATGGTCAGTTTGCCAATTCCACAGCACAAAAAGTTTTGGTAAAATGGGGATAATATTACCTCATTGGCCATGTCAAGAAGGTGCCGTTGCCGTGGAGATGGATGTCGAGGCTGCGGTTGGGCATGAGCTCGTAGACGAGCAGGAGCTCGTTGCGCCCATGGCACCAGCCGATGAGCTGCACGAGATTCCGGTGGCGCAGCCGGCTAATGACCTTGATCTCCGACTTGTACTCCTTCCTTCCTTGCATGGACGAGTCCTTAGAGAATCTCTTTATGGCCACGGCGAGGCCAAGCTCACGAAGATAGCCTCGGTACACCGCGCCGAACCCGCCCTGCCCGAGCTTCTCCTCCGCCACAAAGTTCCTCGTTGCGTCGACGAGCTCGTGGTACGGGAACCTCCTTGGCCCTGTCCCCATCTCAATCTCCATAATCGGCTCGCCGTCATCGTCTTCCGAGCCTATGTCCTCCTCCTCTGCTTCCCTCTTCTTCTTGTTCCGACGACGTACTAAGAGAGCTGCCATGGCGAAGAGGAGCACGAGGAACAGTGCTGCGCCAGTGGTCGCTCCCGCAATAACTCCGTGACGTCCGGAACCAGAGGGGCTTGAGGAAGGTGGTGGTGGACCTGGTGGTGCTACTGGTGGTGCCACAGATGGTGCGGCCTTCGGTTCCAACGATGAGTTGAAGTACCAAGAACTCAGCTGATGCAGTTCTATGGATGAGCCCGTCGAGGCGGAGAAGCCAACGGCGACCTGCTCCGGCAATGCGCTCTTAAGGTCAACCTCAGAGCTAAGGCTGTAAGTCCGGTTTCGTCCATCACCGAGCCATAGCGTCAAAGCCAGGATGCTTGAAACGTTGTCGTACTTGATCTCGGCGGTCATGTTCCCGGTGAGGCTGAAGCTCGGCAGGGTCAAGGTCGTCACCGATATTAAGGAGTTGACGTCGATGCCGACGTGGTCGTAGGTGGTGGCGGGGTCGGATACCTGGGTATTGTTGAAGGTGTCGAACTCCACCGCCACGAACCGGCTGTTGCCGGACGCCACGGCGTGTGGGCTTTGGTTGGTGAGGCCAATGTTGTAATCGAAGGACACGGGCGGCAGGCTCGACGGGTAGCCGGCGAGGAAGAATGCCATGCCGGTCCCCTTATTGTTGATGCCCAACGGAGGGGGAGGGTTGATGACGAACGAGAAGCGTGTGGTGAAGCTAGCCACCTCGCCGGTGACCTTGTCCCAGAGCAGAACCGGCTGGGCGTACGACGCCCGGCCCTTGCTGCCGTCGATGCCGATGTACCTGTTCGCGCTGATGTCGATCCATCCGACGCGGAAAGACGCGTCGCCTTCGAGTCTGATGTCCTTCTGGTCTTCGTTGCTGAAGGTGTAGTTGAAAACCAAGGAGGCGGCAGGAGGCGGCAGGTAGCAAACGGAGAAGAAGACGAGGAGAGCACAAGTGATCGTCGACGTGATCATCGAGAAGCCGGCCATCGCCCCGCCGGCGCCAGTGCACGAGGATATCAGTTGATCTGCTTGACTTGGGGCAACGAGTCAATATGTAGAAGAAGGTAGCAACGAGTCAATATGTAGAAGAAGGTAGATGATTACTAGAAGAAGGTACCTTGCTTCTTCCGTAAGGTGCCTTGCCTTAAAAAAGAGTCTACTGGCCTTCGTTTCCGGATTAACGATGTGATTTTTTTTAGGGAAAGATTACGAATATGATGAGCCAGGCCCAGCCAGGCTGTGTTTATTCCGACTTTAAACTTTTTCCAGGAATAAAAAAACTAGAATAAAAAAGTTGGCCTTTTAATTTCGACTTTTCTTTGCTCTTGGTGTTTTTTTCTTAGGATGTATCTAGATATCATCCAGATATTTTCTTTCTAACTATCATCCAAATTTGAGACCGTTGGATTAGATTCAACTTCAACTCAGCCATCTTGACTCGTCTCAACATCGTTCAACGACTTGACTCCATACCAAGAGTTGACCTACGCTCTACCTCGATGAATGTTCCAGTGCTAGATCAATTGGCAATTTTATTGATGATCTATCGTTTTCTACGGGTTATTGTGGCATGCTCCGCAGATAAGGAGTCTAAAAAAGAGTTGCAACATATCAACACAATGATTTAATTGGGCTACGCTTGATTGAGGAGACTTCAAAAAAATAATGTCAGTTGTGGAGGCAACTGAATTTGATGTTTTATTCATCGTTTCATGACACCTTGATATCAGTCAGCATCATACTCTCTGGAGTTTTGCTATTTAAAAGTAAATGTTTTGCCCTAATTTTAGTTTGAGATGAAGAATTTAAGTGCAAAAAGGAGTTTGCCTTTTGTGTGAATACTACAACGTTTTCAGTTGTCATAACTCGATAAGAGGGGTCTACTATAATTTATACTCCATTGACGGTACAAGAGTTTATTTTATCTGGACAGTTTGAAGGAGTTGTTTTACAATCATATCATGGAATTCAATTACCTTTGAAGTTGGCAGTTTGGCGTACGTGATGGTTACACATGCAATTTGCTCTTTCAATGAGGGTTTTTGCTGAGTTTTGTGTTTCAGATAGAGCATGTCAGATTCTATGAGATGAGTTCTTCACTATCTATTCAGTGCTACATGTGATGTTTTGGCTTATGCTGTTTGATGATTGAGAATTTATTTCAGGAGATCAGTTGCATAGACAGAGACTTTTCTGGGGTTATGAATTATTGAAAATCTGGATTTGTCCGTCTGCTTTGTTGATAGTTCTATATTTAGATCTTCTGTTGTTTGTTTAATTTTGCTTCGCGAGAAGCGTTTGGATAAGACCGCTCCAGTCTTTCTTGTTGAAGATTAGTTCGATGAACTTTCGACGCATAATGTGACACCTCGGCCCCTGTAGAATTAGGCCCATGATGGCCCATATATATGTATAAACATGAGGGTGTGGGTTAGTCCCACCTTACTAGTTTAGCTTGAGAAACACTAATATATAAGTCTAGGACTTCCAATGGTAGTAACATCTGGTTAACCGTTTTGTATGAAGCGAGAACGAAAGTGCAAGCGGGTTGCTACGTGTATGTGGCCTATCCAGAATGGGGTTATGCCTAAGCTGGTTTGGCCCCTAGAATTTTATAAATGGTATCAGAGCCGACTCTCATGGTTATATGAGCGCGTGCGGGTCAGGGGCGTGGACATATGGCGCATGGCGCTTGTGGGTCCGGAGTGGACACATAGCATGGCATATATGCTGGCACTGAACGTACGGATATATGCCAAGAGGGGAGATCCTGATCATTTGCCCTAATGTGGGTATGTTGGGTCGACGAGGATGTTATGTCCTTTGAGGGGGTGTATGTGACACGTTGGACCCTGTAGAATTAGGCCCATGATGGCCCATATGTGTGTGTGCACATGAAGGTGTGGGCTAGTCCCACCGTGCAATTTTAGCTTGAGAAGCACTAACATTTAAGCCTAGGACTTCCAATGATAGTAACATCCGGTTAACATTTTTTGCGCGAAGTGAGTACGAAAGTGCAAACGAGTTGCTACGTGTGTGCGGCCTATCCAGAATGGGGTTAGACCTAAGCCGGTTTGGACGCTAGGGCGTCGGAGAGGGCTTCGACCATGGTGTGAGTAGTCGGGGAGGGCTTATGACCACGGTGAACGGTGATCAGTAGACTCTCTGTGTGGTCGAAAGGGGCTACGACTGTGAAGATTTAACGTGGTCGAGTGTCCGACCGTATGGTCGTAAATGACGACGTGGACGTGAGTTTGACCGCGTGGTCGTGGCTTCGACCGCATGGTCATAGCTTCGATCGCGTGGTCGTGGCTTCCGACCGCGTGGTCGTAAATGACATTTTCACGACCATGTCTCTTTTTCGACCACGACAACTATGGCTTCGACCACGTGCGGGCGACGACGAGGCGACCTCGAGGCGACGGTGCCGGAGTGAAGGAAAGGGGAAATTGAGGTGTGCATGAGCATGAGGGGATGCAGGGGAAACGCACCATGGGGTTGGTGGCGGGAGAGGCGGGCGGGTGGCGGCGATGGCTGGGCGCGGGGAGGCCTTCTTGGAGGGAGAAACTCGGGCGACTAGGAGTTCAGCCGGTGGTTGGAGAAGGTTCAGGGCACCAAGGGGACGCTCCCAGAGCGAGGAATCGGCTGGAGGAGCTTCGGGGGAGCAATGGTGGTTGGGGAGGTGGTGGATCAGAGGGGTTGGCTGGGGCGATCTACTCGTGGGCAGAAAGATACCTTGGGGAGGGGGGTGCAGGACAGCTCAGGGAGGTCGGCGGTGAGCTGGTGACGTGGGACGGCGGCAGTCGAAGGGATCACATGGTGTTGGCGCAGTTCAGGCGACAGCAGGTCCGGTCGAGGGCGGGGATGACGTCGTGATGCTCTGAGGGTGTCTTGGTGGAGAGGAATCGAACTCGGGCGGCGGCAATCAGCCGATGGCTTCCTTGGTCGGACTTGGGGAAGAAGTCGCCGGCGGGCTGTGGTGCTCGAGAGACCGATTCGATGAAGTGGGAGGCTCAGTGGAGTGGTGCAGTGCGGTTGGAAGCCCCGGATGAGGCTTTATAGCCGCAGAAAAGCGATGGCGGCATGGAGGGCAGTTGAGTGGTTGTCTCGATGGCGTGGCGGTGGAGCTACTACAGCGCTCGGGATACGTCCTCGGGTCAGGGCGTGGGTGACGTAGGGCATGGGAATGGAGTCGGGGGTGGCAGGACCGTGCGGGGTAGATGTGAAGACGACAGGCATAGGGCATGGCCATAGGGCGATTGACGCCGAGCTGATGCAGGCACATGCGCGGTGACACCCTGAACAGGGTAAGCGACGGGAGTAGGAACACACTGCGCGGCGCATGGGCGCGGAGGCTCAGGCCCACACTGCAGCTGACGGGGGTGGCTGAGCGAGTCGGTGGTGAGTGGACGCGACGTCCGTGGTGACACAAGGCAATGTGACAGCACAGTCAAAAAGTCGGTCACAGCGGCAGAGTGACGCGACGGAGTGAGGCTACTGGGCAGTTGGGCCATGACGCGCATGGTCATGGGGAGTAGGAGGGGTGGGTCCCAGTGACGTGAGCGCGAGGCAGACCTCTGACCGCTGGTCTGAAGGGGGTGCGATCGGAAGATAGAGAAGAAAGAAAGAAAGAAAACGAGTGGAGGAGGAAGGAGGAAGAAGTCGGGCCCGCTGACAGAGGAAATGAGGGAAGAAAGGTAGGGAGAAAGAGAGGGAGGGGCCCGCGTGCAGTGAACAGTAAGGATGAGAAAGAGAAGAGAAAAGAATGAGAGAAAAATGGAAAACTTTATCACTCTTGAATTTTGGATTTTCAGTTCAAATATTGGTTCAAGTTTCTAGATACAAGTTTAATATTTCTCTATTTTCGATTTTATTTAGTTTGCCCTTGGATTTTTTATTTTGAGTTTTGCATGATTTTTCAAGATTTTGAATTCTTATTTTAATTATTTAGAGGCGAGCTTTTAATATTGGTTCGGCCATTTCTTTTCTTTACTTAGTTAAACTGAAGTTCAAAATTTTATTTTCCATTAATTAATTCTTAAATTTTAATTTGTACTGTGATTATTTTTGAGACTTAAGTTTGTAGTTGAGTTTTGAATTTTCAGTTTGGAAAACACGAAGTTGAACCCTAGTTTGAGTTTTCGGGTCAATTTAATTTAAGGGGGATTTTTATTTAATTTGATTTCTAGATTTTGGGTCTTAGAATTTTAAACTCTCATTTAAATTATTTTGTATCTTTTATCATCAACATTCTTATTTGTATTCGAGATTTCTTTCCAGTTATGATTTTGTTTAGCACAAAACTCAGAAAAGTCCAAATAAGATTTTGACAAAGCTTCAAATACCATCAAGATGCAAATAAAAGTTTTAAATTTTTCACGATTTTAAACACTCAAAATTTAGGATGTTACACAATGGGCCAAGTGGCTACGGCGAGGGGTGGACTAAAAGTCTAAAATCAACTAAGCTGGACGAGTTGATTGCTATCCTAGATTAGGCTGAAATTACTAGATCTACAACAGGAAGTTTTCTACACCCTGAGATAAAGTCTGTTCTGCCACAGCCTAATTCCGCCTCTGGACGTTATCATCATCGAGAAGCCGGTCATCGCCCCGCTGGGGCCAGTGCACGAGGATATCAGTTGATCTGCTTGACTTGGGTCAACGAGTCTACATGTACAAGTAGGTAAATGATTAGTAGAACTAGAAGAAGGTACCTTGCATCTTCTGTAAGGAACAGACCCGAGGAACTAGTCTACTTGCCTTACCCTAAAAAAAAAAAAGAGTCTACTGGCCTTCGTTTCCGGATTACCGATGTGATTTTTTTAGGGAAAGATTACGCATGAGATGAGCCAGGCCCAGCCAACTTAATATAGATCATAGGTAATAAACTATGGTGGTGTCGAACTGTCCATCTGTAACGTGGTCTTAAGTAGGAGTACTTCACTGGAGGTAGTATATAAGTTAATTTTTAACCAAAAGCTAATTTTTTTTTGAAGTACAAGAGGACGCACGTCACACACACACTCTACCTCATGCAACATGTACATATCGATTATACATGTGAAGAATTTTACAGAGGCTCTAAACTCTCACGGAGTGTGACGCCGCGTAGGCAGCTCACAAATAGCAAAACCGATAAAATAACCATAACACGGGGAAATCTTACTTCTATTATAGCAGAGGGCATTCGCGTGCGGGGGCTTGCCCACGTCGCCCCCGCGCGCGCGGACCCGACGCGTGGCGTAAGAAAATTGTACGGTATGAGGAGGTAAAAATCTGAATTTCTTCGAAATTACGTACAGGTCCCTGGTTCTCGCGAAAAAAATCCCTGGATTTTTTTGGGTCTCTCCGTTTTGCAAAATAGCCCCCCGCGTTTTCGGAAATTGCACACGGGTCCCGTTTTTTTACGTACAGACCCCCCGCGGTTTTTTTCCCATACATGCCCTCGTTTTTTTGCAAAAAAACTTTTACTGCTTGCGAAAATACGCACATGCCCTTGAATTTTTTTAAATAATTCCTCGCGATTACGGTGCCTGACGCGGCGTGGCGCCGCGCCTACGAGGCTAGTAAATACTATAGTTGAGTGGATCCAGCCCCACAGGCACCCACGAC
This sequence comes from Bonia amplexicaulis, assembly GCA_036346245.1. Classification (NCBI taxonomy): domain Eukaryota; kingdom Viridiplantae; phylum Streptophyta; class Magnoliopsida; order Poales; family Poaceae; genus Bonia; species Bonia amplexicaulis. Next base: position 20,078,464 of record CM070756.1, on the reverse strand, counting down.
CGTAGGACCAGTCCTGGTTCAACGGACTAGGCCCTTGGACGCCATTGGGGGCAAAAAGACCTTTATGCCCTTGGCGCTTTGGTGCTTTAGAAGAACACACTTGTAATTTGTCAATCCCTTTGAGCACTGTAAAAAATAAAGCCCCATGGACACCATCTAGGGGCGGAAACACATGTATTCAAATATCAATGCGTAGAACTAACGTTTTCACTTGTTCTCTCAAGATTTGACGAGCCCCTTGGGGACTGTGAAGCCTCTCTCCTTCTACTGTTTGATCTCATAGCCACAGCAAGTACCGTCAAGATTTTTCCTTTTTTGTTCCTTTTGGAGGATCAGGGTTGAGCTGCATATGGCCGAAGAGCACCGGAGGACGAGAGCAAATTCCACGCGAGGTGGGCGTGGTCCGCTGCCGTAAGACGCGGTCTGCAGTGTGGGAGCACTTCTCCCGTTTCACGACTACCGATGGGAAGGACAAGGCAAAGTGCGAGCACCGCCTTGCGGAGCTCGTCGCTGATGGCACACCAAAGGACACGGAACGCGCTGGGAACATCCAAGACCACCACAAACCCCGTGAAGCTGCAAGTGAATCATCAAATATGATGCCTGACTACAAAGAAGCTTGTGAAGATCTCGCCAGAATGATTGCATTACATGGATACGATCCTCAGTCGTCCAAGACGGCTACTTCAGTAGCTCCGTGAGACGCCTCGACCCTGATTTTCAGCTGCGGTACCATTGAGGAGATGTGCGATGGTCTTTTGGACGAAGCAAAGAGGGATTTGAGATCCAAACTGGAACGCACTTCTGGGCAGGTTAACGTTGAAAGACTTTGGCTATTGTCACGCAATGAACTTATGAGTTCAGATTCTATTTGTAGTCAAGCAATCATGATACATTCAGTTACAACAGGCAATATCCTGGCTACGCAACGCTTGCTGGATACGCTACAGTAAACGAACTGAGAAACAGAAAATAGAGAAACAGATGATCTACAATCCTATCTCTACGACTGATATACAGATCATATACAACTCGATTAATCTGAACGGAATCTGAACTTTTTAACAGCTCCCGTCAATCTCAACTGGAAAATGTCATGTTGAGATTGCGTCGAATTCGTTCGAATGGTTGCATGCTAAAGCCTTTGTAAAGATGTCAGCTATCTGATCTTCAGATGCAATGAAATGGACTTCCAGAGCTTGCGATGCAAGACGTTCTTTGACAAAATAAAAATCTACTTCAATGTGCTTGGTACGGGCATGGAACACAGTATTGGCTATTAAGTTAGTTGCACCAAGATTATCACATCATAACATGGGTGCTTGATCATGAAACACACCTAACTCCTTGAGTAGCGACTGAACCCAAACCAATTCAATTGTAGCGTTTGCAAGTGCTTTACACTTAGCTTCAATGCTTGATCTTGACAAGGTCGGCTGTTTCCGCGAACTCTAGGAGACAAGATTCGATCTAAGAAACACTGCAAATCCTCCTGTAGATCGATGATCATCAGGGCAGCTAGCCCAATTAGCATAAGAGAAGACACTCAGCAGTTGTGAGGAAGATCTTCGAATAAGGAGACCAGTGCCAAGCAATGCAGAACGCGTTTTACTGCCCCCCAATGAATGTCAGTTGGTGTTTGTAAGAACTGGCAGACTTTGTTGACGGCAAACGAAATGTCAGGCCGTGTGTCAATGTGAGATTTTGAAGAGCACTAGCTATGCTTCTGTACAAGAAGGTATCTTTTTCTGTAAGTGTTGTTCCCTGATCTTTGGCTGGTTTCTCTGAACTTGTCATTGATGTATTCAAGGGCTTGCAATGGTGCGTGTTCACCTTGTGAAGTAAGTCTGAAACACACTTCTTCTGAGTTAGCAACAGTCCATTATTCTGAATAGCAGTCTCTATTCCTAAGAAGTAAGAAATAATTGAGATCTCCGAGATCCTTTATAGCAAAATCTTCCATGAGCTGGATAATAAGCCTGTCTGTCACCTTAGGACTAGAACTAGCAATTATGACATCATTAACACATATCAATATATACATGACAGCTTCTGAATTCTTGGGAACAAATAGTGAAGTGTCTATCTTAGATGCAACAAATCCTAGCACCAGCAGGCGTGTTCTTAGCTTCATATACCGCACACGTGGTGCTTGTTAAGCCCATATAATGCTTTGTCAAGCTTACAGATGTGTTCAGGAAAGTGATGAACTTTATATCCAGGTGGCGGGCGCATGTACACATCTTCATGTAGATCTCGATGAAGGAAAGCATTTTCCACATCTATTTGTTGGAGACTTCAGCCATGAGGTACAACAAGAGATAGAATTACATGATTGTAACTGGCTTCACAACTAGACTTAAGGTGTTAAGGTAATCAATTCCATATTGCTGTTTGAACCCCTTGGCAACAAGTTGAGCTTTATATCTATCCATAGACCCATCAGGCTTGTACTTCAATTTAAAAACCTATTTGTTGTCAATTAAGTTTCTTCTAGGTCTCAGTGGAACAAGATGCCACGTCTTGTTCTTCACCAAGGCATTGTGTTCGGCATCCATTGCCTCTTTCCACTTTGGGTGCTCCAAGTCTTGTTTAAATGACACCGGTTCAACAAGAAAGCCCTCTATTCAATCCGCTAGAATTTTAAAATATAGTATTTTTATTTATATAGTATAATTTTGAAAATAAAATGTGTATTGATTGTATTATTTTATGTATGTTTGGACTAAAATATGTATCTATATATTATAGTTTTTGTTTTTGAAGCTATAATTTAAAAAGTATACCAAAATACTTATTAATTAATATAATTATGTTAACATTTTAAATATATAATATAAACTATTTCAAATCCCGTGGGATCTCTAGGGCGGGTCCAGGGTGGGAAGATTGGCAGAGATCAAGGCGAGTCATGGGGCCCCCACTCCCATTCATTTGAGACAATGCATGACGACATGTTCACAAATGCAGGCCTTCGCCCCGGCCCATCCATTCGTCCGCCCGGCCATGTCCACCGAGCGTTTCCTCGGCGGCCCAATAAGGAGGACGGGATGCAGGTGTACACGTCCGGAAGCATATGGCTTGCTCAAATCTAACCAGACGACACCGTCGCTACAGACAGAGCACTGTAGGAGGAGAGGCTGTCCGGCATGGACACCGGAGGTGCCCCGTACATCGGCACAGGCATCTGGGCTGGCAGCAGAGGCAGCCTGGCTTCCTTAGACTGGAGCACAGCCACCGCCGCTCTGATCGACGGCCGCGCGCTCGGGTCCGGATGCGCGCACCAGAGCCCGACGACGAGCACACGCTCCATCTCTGCGTCGTCGTACTCGCCGCTCAGCCGCTCATCGGCCGCCTGAAGAACGGCTCCCCGGCCGTACATGTCCCACACCCACTCGACCAACCGGAAGACGCCGTTCATCTGGCTGTCCAGAAGAGTCACGGGCCTCCTCCCACACGCGACCTCGAGCAGAACGATGCCGAAGCTGTAGACGTCAGACTCGGCACTGGCCCTGCCGGTGATCAGGTACTGAGGGTCCACGTAGCCCGGGGTCCCCGACACGGCTGTCATCGTCTGCGTCCCGACGGCGTGGTCGATGAACCTCGCGAGCCCGAAGTCGCCTAGGTTGGCACCGAAGGACTCGTCAAGCATGACATTGCTCGGCTTGATGTCGCGGTGCACCACGCACTGCTCCCACTCCTCTTGGAGGTAGAGCAGTGCAGAGCCAAGACCAAGCACTATCTTGACCCTGATGCCAACATCCGTCGTCAGATTGAGTTCCACATCTGAGTACAGAGATTTCACTACGTTGTTTTGTTAGTCATCAGATTGAGTAAACGATGCTGGTTACCTCATTGGCCATGTCAGGAGCGTGTCCATGCTGTAGAGATGCACGTCGAGGCTGCGGTTGGGCATGAGCTCGTAGACGAGCAGGAGCTCGTTGCGCCCATGGCACCAGCCCATGAGCTGGACGAGATTCCGGTGGCGCAGCCGGCTAATGACCTTGATCTCCGACTTGTACTCCTTCCTCCCTTGCATGGACGAGTCCTTAGAGAATCTCTTTATGGCCACAGCGAGGCCGTGCTCTCGCAGGTGCCCTCGGTACACCGTTCCGAACCCGCCCTGGCCGAGCCTCTCCTCCGGCGCAAAGTTCCTCGTCGCGTCGAGGAGCTCGTTGTACGGGAACCGCCTCGGCCCTGTCCCCATCTCAATCTCCATGATCGGCTCGCCGTCATCGTCTTCCGAGCCCATACCCTCCTCATCTATCTTCTTCTTGCTTTGTCTTCGACGACGTATCAAAAGTGCTGCGGCGACGCAAAGGAGAACGAATAATGCTGCGCCGGAGGTGGCCAACGCTATAACTCGGCGAGGTCTGGCACTGGACGACCTGGGGGATGGTGTGGCCTCTGGTTGCAACGACGAGTTGAAGTACCAAGAAAAAAGTTGATGCAGCTCTACGGATGCGCCCGTCGATGCCGAGAAGCCGACGGCGACCTGCTCCGGCAATGCGCTCTTGAGGTCAACCTTGGAGAGTAGGCTGTAAGTCCTGCGTGGTCCTTCCCTCGTATAATCGATAAATAGGGTCACCGCCAGGATGGTCGAAACGTTGTCGTACTCGATCGTGGCGTTCATGCTCCCGCTGAGGCTGAAGTTCGGCAGGCTCGAGGTGTTCGCCGATATTAACGAGTTGACGTCGATGCCGAGGTGGTCGTAGGTGGTGTCGGGATCGTCTACCTCGGTGTTGTTGTAGGTGTCGAACTCCACCGCCACGAACCGGCTGTTGCCGGACGCCACGGCGCCTGCGCTTTGGTTGGTCAGGCCGAGGTTGTATCCGGGGGACCACCCAGCCGTCAGGCTCGACGGGTAGCTGGCGAGGAAGAACGCCATGCCGTCCCCCTTATTGCCGCTATTCGTCAGGGTGATGGCGAACGAGAAGCGCGTGGTGAAGCTGGCCACCTGGCCGGTCGCCTTGTCCCAGAGAAGTACCGGGTGGGCGTACGACGCCCGGCCCGCGCTGCCGCCGATGCCCTTGTACCTGTTAGCACTGATGTCGATCAACCCGACGCTGAAGGAGGCGTTGCCTTCGATCCTGATGTCCTTCTGATTCTCTTGGTTGAAGGTGGAGAAGTTGAAGAACACTGAGCCGGCAGGAGGAGGCAGGTGGCACAAGGAAAAGAACAAGATAGATGCAACGATCAAGATGTCAGCCATTTCTTTCTTTCTAGCCCACAGCTAGCTGCAGAAACTCAGTGCTGGCCTTTGCTTTCTTCGCCTCTTCGGTGTCCTTCACTGTAGTTTAGTGTAGTTCCTCGGCAGTGGCGGAGAGAGGGGGGCTGGTGGAGGCCTGATATTCTCTAATTTTTTACTAATTTTTTATTATATAATTAATTATATATGTTTAATTAGTGATTTGATTCTTCTAAAAAATGCAAAGTGCACTTCACCTGATGATCCAACTGATTTCTCAAGTCAAGAATATTATCTCCCCAAGGTGAAGTGGAAAAATATTATCCTGCTGATTTTTCAAGTCAAGAAAGAGCTCAATTAGAGTGCCAATTACCACATTTTCAACTTGTTGTATGCAACCATCCAGACCTAAATGTATTACCATCACTTGCTGATCTAACAAGTGAACTAGTTAAGACTGGTAAAGATTCATCTTATCCTATAGTGGACAAGTTGTTTAGATTAGTCTTAACTCTTCCGGTTTCAACTGCAACCACCGAGAGATGTTTTTCAGATATGAAACTTGTGAAGACGTGACTTCGAAGTACAATGGGAGATGAATTTCTACGAGATTGTTTGGTAATTTATATTGAAAAGGAATTGGCCGAAAATATTAGTAATGGTGATATTATTAAGGCCTATGACCTTATTGGTAGTCGTAGAGCTAAGTTTAAGTTAATGGAGATGTAATTTTCTTTGCATTGTAATTGGCGAAACATATTACTCTGATATGTGACTATTGAATCGGTAAATTCGATATGGTTTATTAATTCTACTTTACTTATTATCTATATTATTCTTTTTATATTTAATTTCTGACTTCGCCTCTGTTCCTTGGTGGCGGTTCAGGTGTTGACCCTTTCGTTGTTTTCGTGCTGTTGTCGTGTCTTTACCCATTTTGGATTGATGTTGTTTCTCTTCTTTTTACCAATGGAATGAGGCAGAGCTTTCGTCCTTTTTTTGAAAAAATAGATGAATAGTTTTAGTTGTTCTTAGCCGGCTGAAATGAAAGGTACGTACAGAGATCAAGGATGCTTGCTTCCTTTGGAACCTCCGTTGCGCACTAGTACGGAGACAAGTGGAACAAGTCTACAACAAATATTGAATCAGGGCTAAATCATCGGTTAATGTATTGTCAATAGGAAAACGATTAAACGAGGGTGCTAAATATTTTCAATAGGAGGAAAACGATTAAACGAGAGTGCTAAATATTTTCTCATAAAATATATTTACTTATATATGTGTGTGTGTGAGAGAGAAGCGCAGTTCATACATCCAACTAGAAGAGGACATTTCAGCCGGCACTGCATATTACGACAGATAGCTAGTATCGTGGAAAAAGCAGGCGCTCAGCTGGGCCCATGGACTGAAAGCTTCTTCCCCCGACCGCACACGGTCTAGCTTTGATCCGGCCCATCACACCATAACCCATAGTTGCAGGCCAAACCGCACGCCTATGTAAGACCAAATTTCTTAGGCCAGGTTATGATTTTTTTTTCTCGAGGAACCAGTATCAGTGTGTTCATTTTGAATCAGGGGTAAATCAACGCTCAGTATATTAAAAACTAGCCGAATCTGCCACGCAAGCTAGATAAGATACATATGTTTATATCAAAACACAGAGACATGCTTATTATACAACTCTAATATTAATGATGAAAATAGTTTTTTAAGGTAGATAAAAAAATAGTTGCATTCTTGATACAGTTGTAACAGCCCATATATCTATATCCGACTAATCAGCACCCTTGTAATCTGGATGCACTATGATCAGTGATGTATAATTTGTTTTCATTTTCCCTTCTATTAATGTGGTATTTGTAACATTGAGAACGAGCATGGTGGTTTTTTTAACTTTCCTTTAAATAGAAAAAAATAATCTATAGATGAGTAAATATTTACTCACAGAATAGCACTTACCCAGGAGAGCAAGACATGGTTACATCAGAAAAAAATCACAACTTTCATCTGAATAAAGATCACATAGCATTCACTCTCTGCTCGCCACAGTGAACGCAAAGCACCATAATTCATTACACTCCAACATACAACAGCACTAACCTTCAACTAAAAACATACAGCAGCACAAACGGAGACACTGACAGCGAGCTAGCTAGGTTTGAGAACCTGGCAACGGGGACCATTACAATTGCCATTACAAAGCGAAAACGCGTAGCTAACAACTGACACGATCTAACGGCCAACCACCCAGGAATGATGTTCAGCTGCTCGATCGCTCTTATATATCAACTGGTGAACCATGCTTTGATCTTTCTTCTTCTAATAGAGTTAGGATATTTTTTTACATTATATTATACAGCAGTAGAAATGTTAGTAGAGATAAAATCTGACTATCGATTTACGATGATACTATATGTGGAGAAAACTGGCTATTGGGTAAGCGTTCTCACCTCTCGAAGGAGGCCGCGTGAGTCTATTAATAGGAGCCAGGAAGAACACCCGGCGTTGTTTACAATCCTTGCATATCTGGTATTTGCCATCGCTGATTACACAGGACTCTATCTCCTTCTATCTTTAGAGCCTAATACTAATCAAACTCGGTAACCTTTCTATCTTCTTAATAGCTACGGCAAATACCTGGATATGAGTATGAAACGGTTACAGATTGGTTTACAAGAATTCCTTTTCTAACAGCCCCCGTCAATCACGACTTTCCCAAGTTGAGATTGTGTTTGAATTCTTCGAGACATTGCAACGGAAGAGGCTTGGTAAATCCATCTGCAACCTGATCACCTGTAGGAACAAACTTGATATCTAATAGTTTTTGATTAACTCGTTCCCTCACAAAATGATAATCAACTTCAATATGTTTAGTTCGAGCATGAAATACTGGATTTGCTGATAGATATATAGCCCCTATATTATCACACCACAATCTAGCAGCTGAAGGGCTTTTGACATCAAGTTCACGCAGAAGAGTTTGTATCCACATTACCTCAGCCGTAGCGTTAGCTAATGATTTATATTCTGCCTCGGTACTAGATCTGGAGACTGTAGCTTGTTTTCGAGCACTCCATGACACAAGATTTGTTCCTAGAAACACAGCAAATCCACCAGTTGATCTTCTGTCATCAGGACATCCTGCCCAATCTGCATCTGAGAAAGCACTAACAAGCATAGACATAGACTTGTTAATGTGTAGTCCAATCCCCATAGTGTGCTTCAGATATCTCAGAATTCTCTTGACAGCTATCCAGTGTAGATTAGTAGGAGAGTGTAAATATTGACAAACTTTGTTTACTGAGAATGCAATGTCTGGTCTAGTCAATGTCAAATATTGTAGGGCACCAACAACACTCCTATACCTTGTAGAGTCTTCAGGGCCAAGAGGTTCACCTTGGGCAGACAATTTTTCAGATGTAGACATGGGTGTATTCATAGGCTTGCAGTTTATCATATTGACTCTCTTGAGTACGTCTGAAGTATACTTTTCTTGTGTTAGAAGAATACCTTCTTGTGTCTTCTTTACTTCAATTCCCAAAAAATAGTGGAGATCACCTAGATCTTTGAGTGCAAACTCAGTTTGTAGAGCCCGTAGAAGACCTAATGTTGCATCTGTGGAAGAGCTTGCGACAACTATATCATCAACATATATAAGTATAAATATGGTGACATTCTCCTTACTGAAATAGAATAACGAAGTGTCGGCTTTGGATGGGTGAAAACCGAGACTCTGCAGCTTCTCACTGAGTCTTGAGTACCAAGCCCGTGGTGCTTGTTTTAGTCCATACAGAGACTTATCCAATTTACACACATGACTTTGCAGTTTCTTATTCTCATAACCAGGAGGTTGTTTCATATATACATCTTCCTCTAGAACACCATGAAGAAACGCGTTCTGAACATCTAGTTGGCGGAGACTCCAACCTTTAGAAAGGGCAATGGATAAAACAAGTCTAATAGTGGCCGCCTTGACTACAGGACTGAAAGTATCTTCATAATCAATGCCATATCTCTGTTTAAATCCTTTAGCTACCAATCTGGCCTTATATCTGTCTATTGAACCATCCGCCCTTCTCTTAATCTTGTAGACCCATTTACAATCAATTATATTCATGCCTTGTTTTATTGGTACTAAATGCCAAGTGTTATTTTTCATTAGTGCTGAGTACTCTACATCCATTGCATCCTTCCAAATCTTATTGTTTAGAGCTTCCTGTAGACATTGAGGTTCACCAGTAGATGAAAAAAATCCGTACCTAACTCTGCCATCCGTGAGAATCTTTGGTTTGATGATTCCTCTTTGAAGCACAGTCACCGGTCGGTCTTGTCGCTTGCGCGCCGGTTCCAGCGGTGGCATCTGACGTCTGTTCCAATATCGCCGAGGTGTGAACTCCAGACGCGGACGCGGGAAACGCGGCTTCGGAAACATCAGCATCTACGGAGACATTTCCCTCAAAGCTGCCGCCAGATGTGCTGTTTCCATGCATCTCATGCACGTCGATTTGAGCTGTGTTTTGCACGTCATTTTGAGTCAGTCCGGGATTAGCAGCGCTGCTGTCAAAATCACCTGTAACATTATTTCCTGCAATATTTTCTGCAACAGAATCATGTGAACCAACAGTATTATTTGGGTTATTAACAAATTGATCATCTATGTGTTCCCCCCTTTGATCAATAGGATTTAACAAGGCTGGTGATAGAAGAAGAATTTCAGATTTGAGTCTTGCACCGGCATTGGGATGAAGTTTTGAAAAAGGAAAAATATCTTCATCAAAAACAACATCTCGGGAAATATAAACTCTACCGGTTGAAGCATCTAAACACTTGAAGCCTTTGTGCATATTGCTATATCCAAGGAAGACACATTGCTTGGAGCGAAATTGAAGTTTGTGTTTGTTGTAGGGACGAAGATTTGGCCAACAGGCACATCCAAAAGTATGAAGTGAGGAATAATTTGGTTTGGTTTGGAAAAGACGTTCCAAGGGTGTGGACTGAATAACCCTACTAGGAAGTCGATTGATTAAATATGTGGCAGCAAGAAAAGCTTCATCCCAAAACTTTAATGGTATGGAGGCATGAGCAAGAAGGGCTAAACCAATTTCGACAATATGGCGATGTTTTCTCTCAGCAGATCCATTCTGTTGGTGAGTATAGGGACATGATACTTGATGAGAGATACCAACTTTTCTAAATAATGAGTTGAGTTTTTCATATTCACCACCCCAATCAGTTTGCATGGAGATAATTTTTCTGCCAAACATTCTTTCTACAAGTTTCTGAAACTCATGAAATTTTTGGAAAACCTCGGATTTATGTTTGAGAAGATAAATCCAAGTGAATTTACTGAAGTCATCAATAAAGCTAACATAATATTTATTTCTTCCAACTGATTCAGTTGCAGGACCCCAAACATCAGAGAAAATTAATTCTAAAGGAAAATGCGACACACTTGTCAATTTAGAATATGGAAGTTGATGACTCTTTGCCTGTTGACAGGCATCACAAACAGAGTTTTTATTGGTATCTAGGATACATGGGAGATTATTCTGACTGACGACTTGTTGAACAATTTGTGAGGTTGGATGTCCTAATCGGTTGTGCCATTAGGACAGGGACGGCTTGATGACACTGTAAGCTTGTTTAACTGAAGTTGGATTAATCGGATAGAGACCACCTTCACATCTTCCTTGAAGGAGAACCTTCTTCGTTGCCTGATCCTTAATCAAAAAGAAATTTGGATGAAATTCAAGGAAGGCTTGATTGTCAGTGGCTAAACGATGAACAGAGACAAGATTTTTGTTGGCTTTAGGTACATGTAAGACATTATTGAGTAAGAGATTACGATGTGGGGTATGAACAGTAGTATGACCAATATGTTTAATACCCATACCTGCACCGCTTGCAGTATGAATCTGATCGGAGCCAGTGTACTTTTCTCGAAGGGCCAATTTGTCAAGATTGCTGGTGATGTGGTCCGTTGCACCGATGTCGTATACCGCTTGGTGTCAACTCCGTATGAATTTGTAGCAGCAGCAACCGTCTTTCTTTCAGAAGCGTATTCTTCATCAAATCGATGCCAGCAATCTAACGCTGTATGGCCTGGTTTCTCGCACACTTGACACTTTGGACGGTTCTCACTGCTGTGATAACCGCTTCTGCCTGCTCCACGATTGCCACGGCCGCCACGGCTGTCACGACCATTGCTGCGACCGCGGCTGCCGTAACCGCGCTGGAAGGTTCCACGTCCGCGTCTTGCAGAATTGACCGAACCATGAGAGCCTCCCTGCAGTAGATCCATTCGATTTTCAAACCGATTAGTTGTGCATATAGCTCGCTCACCGTAATGGATTCCTTCCGGCCTAGAACAGTTGTGACCACTGGATTGTAATCTATGTCTAGGCCATTGAGGATGTATGAAACAAGTTCTTCATCATCTATTGATTTGCCGGCTGCTGCCATCTCATCGCCGTAGGCTTTCATCTTCCCAAAATACTCTGGCATGGTCATTGATCCTTTCTGCGTGCTAGAAAGGGCCATACGAGTATTAATCACGCGCGCCCGAGTCTGTGAGGAGAACATATCCTCTATCGCCTTCCAGACTTCCGCTGCGCTTATCATTGCAGCAACATGCGTGAGAATCTCTCTCGACAGAGTAGAGAAGAGATAGCCAAGGACCTGCTGATCGAGAGCAAGCCACTTCGCAAACTCGGGATTTGGTTCTTCCACGGCTTTGTCGCCCGTTCTGACGGTGATTGTTGCTGCAGGCGCTGCCGTGGTTCCATCTAGAAACCCAGTGAGTTGTGCGCCTCGAACCGCCGGGAGGATTTGTGCTTTCCATAGCATATGATTACTCTTTGTCAACTTCTCTGTGACGGGATGACCCAGAGACAGATTCCAGGTCATGGCTGCCGCCATCGAAGGAGAAGGAGCTCCGCTCGCCATAGATGCAGTTTAGAGGAATAGCTCTGATACCATGTGGAGAAAACTGGCTATTGGGTAAGCGTTCTCACCTCTCGAAGGAGGCCGCGTGAGTCTATTAATAGGAGCCAGGAAGAACACCCGGCGTTGTTTACAATCCTTGCATATCTGGTATTTGCCATCGCTGATTACACAGGACTCTATCTCCTTCTATCTTTAGAGCCTAATACTAATCAAACTCGGTAACCTTTCTATCTTCTTAATAGCTACGGCAAATACCTGGATATGAGTATGAAACGGTTACAGATTGGTTTACAAGAATTCCTTTTCTAACACTATAGACTTTTATTTTTTAATATGATTTTTTTGAGGTGGTATTTGGACTATCTCATATGAACATCCGTGTAAACCACAGTTGTATATTGATCAAGGAGCTCCTCAACAAGCTCGTCGCTTCAGCCGCCGGCTTCATCCACGAGAAAGGTAAGGATAGCAACGGCGACAGCAAGTCATCGACGCTGCTATCCACGTGACCATGTCCAAGTTGGCTGACATGGGACATCTTCTCAGAAGATGACTTGCTGCATGTGGGCGTGCCCACTGCCCAGAGCATCCCTTGCCATCCTTGCAAGGTGGGCTTGAAGGATTTTGAAATTTGACCGAAATTAAAATTTGGTTTAAATTGGGTTGAACTTGAATTTAAGTTTGAAAATTTTAACCAAGCAAAATTTAAAATCCTAAAATGGGATGTTACAACCTTGGATATGTACCAGACACATGCAGCGTTCATTTGTCGTTTTTTTGTTACAACATCACCGACTGATCGAGCCGCGCACCGCAAGGATGGAATTGTTTTAAGTACTTTTGTACTCGGGCCATGGCTAGCCTCGGCGACCTGCCTTTCGTCTTTGCAAGGGACGGTGTAACCATCAGCACAGGTTCCTGGAGATTCTAATGCAACCATGCGTTATCGTAGCCTAATATTTAAATTTCCTGGTAATAACATTTAAAATATTAAGTTACGGATTTCTGAGCTGTTCTCTGTATTTTGGCTATGTATTAAAACCCTTTCTCAATTAATGATAACAGCAAATGAATTTTTGAGAAAAATTAAAAGTTGCAAAATCTTGGAAATAATTATCATGTCTTATCTATCCTCAGCAGTTCCTCCAAACATTTTCGTGATTTTTGGGATCCGTCTTCTATGTCTAAAACTTCCTCAAAGTTCTCAAGTTTGAATTAAAATTCAAACATTTTTTTTCTCTCGCCTTCCTTTTAGGCCGAAGGCCTGCTACGGCCCATCTTGTTCCGCTCCCGCTGCAGCCCAGCAGTGGCCCACTCTTCTCCCCACCTCTTCTCGCTGACAACTTAGACCCGCATGCTAGGCTTCGTCTTCCACCTCCGACCCAAGCAGAGTGACAGCGTGACCACACCTAGAACGGCTCCGCTCGCCTATCGTCACCTTCCATCGTTGTCTTGTGGGCCCGAAGGGCTAGACACGGTCCTCGCCGCCACCTTACCTCATCACCACCCACCTCCGCCACTCTGGTGATCATTGCTCCCGGAGCCGCACCTTTTTGCATTGTGACCACTCTCAGAAGCCTTTTTCGTGTTCCTTTTGCTTCCTTCCCTGTTCTCTTGCCCCTTCCTTCATGGACATGCCTCGCGCCGCTGCAGGATGCTTTGCAAAATTATTCATGGAATGTGTAGAGAAGGAATCTATCCATAGCTTGTTCGGCTGAAGGTTTTCGCCACTGTTTTGATTCTATGGCAGCAAGCTACTTGTGTATTCATGCTATTAATGCTTTACTCTTTATTGCAAATGAAAACTCGTTTTATGCGAATTAGATTAGATAGGATAGCCACATCTATCTCAGTTTGCATATTAACTATATAACCTTTGCTTTAAAAGTCTTGCGGAGTACAGTGCTTACCCACAATTGCTTGTTGGACAAATTCAGAAGGTGTTGAGGAGGACCCGTCGTTTGGATATTTTTACGCCTCATGTTTCAACAATGATGACGTTGATCGCTAATGTTTAATCCAGTCGGCTGCTTGTGGGAGGGTTGAGACATATTTGCTGGTTTTTGGTGCTTCCGATATCTTTATTTCCGTTCCAAACTTCATGCTATGCGAAAACATTTGGTCCATTGGCCCGTGTATTGTAACACTTTGTCATGTATGATTAAATTTCGGTTGTTTAGCTACATAGTGCTATGATGTTAGTATTTGCTTGCCTTTCTTGTAGAAACAACCGGAGCATATATAATTCAATAACGCCGGATTGAATAATTTTGCAATTCCTGTAAAAAATACCATTGCATGAAGTTCCTATATACACTACCCGACATGATGTCTAATTATGAAGCCCTTGCTGTAATAGTCTCCACCGGGCTGGTCAACGAGTTGCAGATACCCAAGCCCACGGGCGAAGAGGCTGGTCAAGAGAGACTTGTTTGGCAGCTGCAATCTCTCTCTCAAGTCGTCGCGCGCAAATGAAGGTCTTCAGCCCGGCCCGTAGGTCGACCCATTAATGGCCCGAAAGCATCTTTCTCGGCCCAAATTCGCGCGCCTGCCAGTACCAAACTACGAATCTCTATGTTTAAATTTATCTCTTTGATTATGTCTTGAGAGAAAATATATCTTATAAATTTAGATGGGGAGAGCAACATTTAATATCGATTTTTCATACGCACCACGTGAGGATGGTACGTACGTGCTGCTACTGAATGATCAACGTCGACGCGTACGTGTGTACTGGCAACCCGACCATCATCCCACCACACGAGGGACGTGTGTGCTACCGGCCGGAATCTCAACTCTGCCACTCTGCTCAGCTGATCGGTAGGAGGAATCACGTGGGGAACACGCACAAACATTTAAAAACGCTGGATGGACAGTATCCTCTGCTAAAACACCAAGTAATCGATTATTAAAAACAGTCGTTGTATCTGGACCTCCTCGGTAAGCGTAGCCTACCACAGCGTTTACAAATGCCGAGCGTGTATGCTCCTTAAATAATATGTCATACTTTGTTACTCCTTACATACGCAACAGCACTAGATCGAGCCAGAGTTACGAGGTTTACAATACATAAAGAGGGTACCAAAGTATAACAGTTCCATGTATCAAACCACGAGTACGTATGTGGAGCTCCATCACTCGTCACCCGCTCGCATCTATTTCTACTTTAGCTTCTAGCTTCTTGTTTATTTTTTATTTTTCATAAATTTCGTCTTATTTTAATTTTTTGGTTTTTTAAGCTTTTTTGCCAGTTCTTTTTTTCCATATTTATTTACGTTGTCCGTAATAAGCTATTATAGTTTTTTTATTTTTAATTTTTTTTAAAATTTAATTACACCAAATAAGCTATCTTTAGCTACAGTAAAATTTCAGCCGCTGTAGTGCAATTTCAGTTATAAATCATAGTTTTTCAGCCATGTGTACTCGTACCATTGCAGTTGCAGCATCACGATGCAATCGACGCTGACACGTAGCGCATCCTCGATGTACCTAGCGTGTCATGCAACTCTATTGCACATGCAGTTCAATGAAACCGTCGTTACTTCCGATGCAACAAAATCTGGGTTTGCACGTGCATATGCAGTGCAACGGCTGCCATCACCGTGCTAAAATAATCATCAGGGAGCACCGACCATCCCCTGTTTTGCTCCTACGTACGTATGGTCGGTTCAGGAAGGTTTTAACAATCCATACAAGTCAGAAATAAGCATTGTTTCTTCCTCTGATTGTACTTGAAAAACTACTCTTGATGCACAAGTCTGGGTGATTAAGCATTTGGTAAATACTAACTGAAATTTCACACAGCGAGACAGCATTAGTTTCACGCCCTACTCCTGTCCTTGAGGCTTCAGAACCAGAAACCGTGCCTTTTCTATAAAAGGAGGAGCACCATGTGGTGTTGTTCCCCACGAACACGAGCAGAAGCAGAAGCAGGAGCAGGAACGAATCCACATACAGAGACCACACAACAAAGAAGGATGGTGCATAGGCTTAGGCATGGAGGCGAAGAAGCCATGGACACGAAGATCAGGAGGAGGAGGAGGAGGCAAGGTGGAGATGCCATCATGGTGATCAAGAAGAAGCTGCTGCAGTGCAACAAGGGCAAGGAGCAGGGGAGGTTCAAGCGGAGCTACTTCGCCTGCGGCGAGCAGGGCGACGCCACCTCCTCCGCCATCTTCTACCTGGCCTGCCTCGCCTGTGCGCCTTCCTCTTTCTCAGCATCCAGATAGTTCGTAATAGTTTGTAGTTAACTTGGCATCTCAGTGTCTCACTGTTCTCGTCTCATGTCAATGCCTAGCTGCAGTACTGTAACTCTGTAAGGCTCTCGATCCATAATAAAAGGCTAATTAACATCCATCCACTATCGACTCGTGTTTTACTATTTGTGCTCTCTCGTCCTTTTTTAGTTAAAAGGTATTACCGATTTCACAGCTCTGCCATCTGCTGCAAGCTGACCAGCCGGGCTGACATGCTGGTGATGTAAAAGCTTTGTGCGTCATTCATTTTTTTGAATACGGAAAAGTTTTGCGCGTCATCATTAAAGTAAGAAAAGAAGGCAAAACAGCTGTAGAAATACAACCACAAAGTTTAAAACGCGGTGTCAATAAGCAATCACCGCTAATACCAGGATCGGGTACTCTGTTAACCTTCCACCAGTTCAGAACATCAAAGCCATCATCTTCTCCAGGGACGAAGCCGTCTCGCAGGTAATCTTCAAGTTTTGTGACCGCATCTCTTGCCGTGCCGTCTTCCTGCCAAGCAACTTACTGAAGATGGTCTATCAATACGTCACAGGCAACTGACTAGGAAAACACAATCTAATACTCTGAACATTCTTCATCGAAGTCATAAGCAAAGTAGTCGTAGTCTCTTTCTGCGTCTTCATAATCCTCTGAGATTTGTTTGAGTGTAGTATGTAAGTACATATATTACTTCGCAAGTTTTGGAAAAATGAGGACTTAACAAAGGAAGCAATTGCACAAAAGCATCAATTTTATTTATTCGTGTATAGATGTGATATAAATATTATTGAATATGTATATTAGCTACTGATCATAGAACTAGCACGATAAACACGTTTGGATTTGGAATTTTAAAATTTCAGGTCCTAACATGCGTTCAATATTAAGTAGTGGTATTTGCCCGCCTTTCTTGTAGAAACAATCGGAGTATATCTGACTCAATAATGCCGGATTGAATAATATCGCAATCCCTCTAAAACACCATTGCATGCAGTACCTATATACACTACCCGACATGAATTCTGAAGCTCTTGCTGTAAAGTCTCCATCGGAAAATGCATGTGTCCATGAATCATAACGTCCAGAACTTCAGGGTTAAATTAGTGATGTACCGAAAACAGAGAAAGACATGAGTAAAAGATATTGAGTTGCATGCACCAACCAATTCACCCAAAAGCTTAAGCTGATGAGGAAAGGTGGGTAATTCACTTATACTTCAACACTCCCCCTCACGTGTAGACTCCCTTAGGCCTAATACGTGGAATAGAAGTGGACTGCAATTAATTTTTTTAATTGTGTCAGCCAGGTCTTGAACTCGAGACCTCTTGACTCTGATACCATATTGAGTTGCATGCACCAACCAGTTCACCCAAAAGCTTAAAGAAGCGCAACGGAGGCGCAGTGCAGAAGAAGCGCGGCGGCGTTACAAGCTCGTCAAAGAATAGAGCGGCGGCTGTTGCCATACAAAATAAAATTCCTACACTTCTATGACTGACAATAGATTTGTGGACTCGCACGGCTTAGACGAACTAGAGATTAGAGACTACAGATTTGAATGGACGCAACGAAAGACTTACGAAAAATAATTAAAAGACTGATTATGAATATTGTGTGTGTTGATATGAGACCCAAAGGGCCATATATATAGGAGTACATGAGAGGATATACCATATAGAGATAAGAAAGGAGATAGAATAACAATCCTATTCTATCTCTTATCTCTAATACCCTTAACACCCCCCCTCAAATGCAAGGCGTATGCAATAGCATTGCATTTGAAAAATGGTTAATACTAAAACAAGAAAAATCCGAAATCCGAATCTTGATGATGTCGTCGTTGCGTGCAGCCTTGGAATAAACTGTCAAATCAAGCCGAAGAGGAATAGATAGAAGCATGACGGCGCAGATCGAAGCTCGAGACGGCGGCGGCGGCCTTGATGCACAAGAAGCGCAATGGGCGCGGTGCGAGAAGAAGCGGCGGCGTTACAAGCTCGTCAAAGAATAGAGCGGCTGCGCCATGCAAAATAAAA
The DNA here is from genome assembly GCA_036346245.1 of Bonia amplexicaulis. Classification (NCBI taxonomy): domain Eukaryota; kingdom Viridiplantae; phylum Streptophyta; class Magnoliopsida; order Poales; family Poaceae; genus Bonia; species Bonia amplexicaulis. Next base: position 20,060,060 of record CM070756.1, on the reverse strand, counting down.
TTCCTACACTTCTATGATGACAATAAATTTGTGGACTCGCACGGCTTGGGCGAACTAGAAATTAGAGACTACGGTTTGGATGGGCGCAACGGAAGACTCAAAGAGATAATTAAAGACTGACTCACTGAAACGAACGGCGTAGCGGCAGTGGAGTCGAGCGGGGTCTGCAACGGCCGACCTCGGGCACGGAGTCGGCGAGCGGCAGTGAGTCGAGCGGCGCAATGCACAAGAAGCGCAACGGAGGCGCGGTGCAGGGAGGCCGATCGGCGGCGAGAGGCGGCGCCTCGGCGGTAGCCGGGGCGGCGAGCGGCGGAGCCATGCGAGGAAGCGGCGGCAGCCGACCGGGAGACCGGCGTCGTGCGGCGCAGAAGAGGAGGCCGACGTCTGCAGCCGGAGGAGGCCGGATCGGCGGCAGAGGCCGGCGCCTCGGGCGGCCGGAGGGCGGCGAGCACGGCGGAGCCATGCGGGAAGCGGCGCAGCGGCGCAGAAGACGATGAGGAGGACGGGGCGGCCACGGAGAGGAAGCGAAGACGAACAGAGGAGGCGGCGGCGGCGTCGGTGTGGTCGACGCACATCCACCGGGCGAGGCGGAAGCTCGGAGCTCATCCCGCGTGCGACATGCACCGCATGCGACGACCCGTCGGCGGCGGTATGGCGAAGTCGTCGGGGCCGGAGAGGAGGCCGCCCATGGGGCGCGCCACGAGGTTGGCCATGCCGAAGCAGGCGGCGATGGTGGAAGGAGCCGGCGAGCTGGACGAGTTTTTTTTTTGTGGGCCGACTCGCTACTTAAACAGCCGATGGGCCACTGCTCCTAACCCAACAGCCCCCGTGCGGGATTAGGTTCCCCACGGGTAGCGACGGCAGCAAGACGGCGTCGATGCAGCGGCGGCGACAAGACGGCGGGAGAGTGGCGGCGGCGGGAGAAATCGCGACGGAGGCGAGGCGGCGGCGCGAGCCGGAAGGAGACCTCGGCGGACCGGGAAGGAGGAGGCGGCGGCGGCGGACGGGAGGCCAGCGGCGGCCGTTGGTGCGTTGATGACGACGAGCGGTGCCGTCGTCGAACTCCGTCAAGAGCCGGGCGGTGGCATCCGCGGCGGGCGCAAGTAGAGGAAGAACCGGCGCAGAGAGCGAGGAGTGCGAAGAGGAGCCCGGTGCGAGGCGAGGCGGCGGCGACGGCAAGCACGGCGAGGGCCTCGCCGAGGCTGGGCGGCTTGGAGAAGGCCGGCACTGAAGACCTCGGCCCACAGGCGGCGCGGAGATGAGCGCCGCTGCTGCGCTCGGTCGGAGGTCGGCGCTGCGGTGGCGCGGCGGCGGGAGGCCGAGCTGCTCCGTCGGTGGAGGAGGCCACAAGACGCGTCGTATTAAGTTGCATGCACCAACCAGTTCACCCAAAAGCTTAAGCTGATGAGAAAAAGTGGGCAATTCACTTATACTTCAACAAAAGAGATTGGACCACAAGTAGTTTCTGCCCACGACAAGTAAGATAACTTTTACAGTGGAAAATCCGTAACTTTTGTCTGGTCAAACATATTTCATCCTCTGACCACTAGAATGATCAGTAGACGGCCTTTTATTACATTTGAACATGCAACAGCACAAATGAAGAGACACAAGCAGGGAGCTAGGTGGAAGAACATCGCAGCGAAGATCATGCGAGTGGGTGGATACATACGAAAGCAGATTAGTGCTGTGAAGCTTCTTGCCCTTGTATGAACCGGCGAATCATGCGTCTTTGTTCTTCTAAATAGTTAATAACCTTTGAACACTTCTTTGGAATAACCACGAACCATGCTTCGAATACGGGAGATTTGTTCAGAAGTTGTCTTGCTGCATGTGGCCATAGCCAAAGCGTCCCTTGCCATCCTAGCCACCGTCGGATACTTCGAGCTATTAACCTTCCACCAATTCAGAATGTCAAAATCGTCTGTGTTACGGACAAGAGCATCTTGTAGGTAACGATCAAGTTCCGAGCTGTCTAGTAGGCTACGTTCAAGTTCTTTCAGGACTTGCTGCTGCCTGCAATGCTCCTGCCATGCTTGTTCTAATGGATCAGAATTGTCAACAGCCATATCAATGGCACGGTTCTGATCTCCATCAGTGGTTTCGCCATATACTTTACTGTAATCAGTAAATAGCACCTTGATCATACTTGTTACATCAGAGATAAACTTTTTAGCCTCGGTGCCGAACGCCCTGTTGAAATAGAATGTTATGTATGTGAGTTTGTATCGGGGGTCTAGCACAAGTGGTACGGACCATTCAAGGTACGAATCTTGTATGCTCTCGTCTAAAATGCTTTTTGCTTCTTCAAGAACATCCGCAACATCCTTGTCAAAACCATTCCTCTCCTGGTAAACGTCTGCCTTATCTCCACTAGCCCCTTCTAGTTCAGATTGCAAAACTTCCCTCACCTTAAACAGCTCTCTGAGGCAAAGATTTGAGGTTGGAGAACTGGGAGCAGAGATTGTTTGAATGGCACGACATATTGCCCCGAAAAGCTTGCGCAGTAGTTCTGTGAATGCTGTTTCCTCGCAATCGAATGATCCTCTCCTGTGAACAAATTCCAACGAACAATAAAATGAATACCAGTGTTCGTTATACGTCCAGAGCTCATCGAGACCAAGGTATGAAAGAAATTCTTGACGCTCTTGTCTAGTTAAACTTGGACCCATCAAGAAATTATCTACAGTGTCTGTATCCCCTACATGATCCATCAGTCGTTTGGCAATAGAACGAAGCACGTCGTCCGTGTATGGATAGGAAAACTTATCGTCCATGTACTCGCTCAATTCTTTAGTGAAGTCACCAAGTTTTCCCACTGCCGTGCTAAAAACCTTGTGTTCAGTATACCAGGTAGAAATAGTATCTGTCATTACATCATAGATGTAGCCAGGTTCTTCGAAACATATCTCGGGAATACCCAATAGTGAACCATGAAAGATACCATGAGGTACAACCATGTAAGCACCCATGATCATCTTATGAAGCTTCCATTCATCATCAATGAAGTGGCATGCCGTGTAGAAGACTGTTCCCTCGACGGTTTGAGTTGTACCAAATGCTAAATTGACCTGCCCAGAAGTGCGTTCCAGTTTAGAACTTGAATCCCTCTTTGCTCCATCTGAAACACCATCGCAAATCTCCTCAATGGTACGGCGCGAGGGCACCTGAAAATCAGGGTTGAGACGGCTCACGAAGCTCCTGAAGTATTCGTCTTCGATGATTGAGGAATCGTATCCACCTAATGCAATCATTCTGGCGAGATCTTCATAAGCTTCCTTGTAGTCAGGATTCATATTTGATGATTCACTTGCAGCACGGGGTCGTGGTGGATGTTCCCCGCGCGTTCCGTCCGTGGCCATGTTCCTGCAACTGTTGACGTGCCTCGAGAGAAGCTTGTTGTCGGCGACGAGCTCCGCAGAGCAGTTCTTGCACTTTGCCATGGCCTCCCCATCGGCAGTCGTGACGCGGGTGAAGTGCTCCCACAGTTTCCTGCAACTGTTGACGTGCCTCGAAAGATGGCTGGTGCCGGCATTTTTGGTGCTGGCGACGAGCTCCGCAGAGCAATTGTTGCACCTTGCCTTGGCCTGCCCATCGGCAGTCGTGAAACGGGTGAAGTGATCCCACACTTTAGACGGCGTATTGCCGCTGCGTGGAATTTGTTCTTGTCCTCCGGCGCTCCCTTCGGCCATGAGCAGTCAACCCGGCCTCCTCCCTTCTCCTCAAAAAAAGAAACAATAAATCCCTATAAAAGGTAGGGGGATCTGTTGTCTATATGTAGTTAGATCATCTACATGTACGAGTTCAATTCTTCTTGTACATATACGATTCTGTTTTGCTTCCGTGGATCTACTGCATATATCTAATCAACCAAGACGAGAGCTAGCGAGAAGACATGATAAAATCATAGTATAATAGGAAGATGGAAAGTGAGGAAAAATTAAGCAGAAGGGAATGTAGTGAGTGCAACGGTGGGAGCAAACTAACATAAATAAATACAGTGTTCATTAGAAATACCAAGGGAGAGAAGAGAGCTCCACCATTTTGCTATGTGGGTGATAATCAATTTTCAAATAACTGCCTTTGGATTTAAATAATAAACAACATACTAGAACACCAAAATTTTTATCCCCACTAGTTAGAGATCCGTACGTTGCAACGGAGTCATAAAAATATTGAGATAGAACTTACTCTCTGACTAACTTCACACATCAAACATTGGAGAGTAAGCGATAGAGAGAAGAGTGGTTAGAATACGCGAGGAGATGGAAAAAGTGAAGGGGTGGTCGGTTGTATCCTGAGAGAGAGAGAGGAGGAGAGAGATGAATAATCCAGATCAAATCGGATGGTTGAGAAGAGAGAAGTGTGGACGGACCAATCACCAACTCTTTCTTTTATAATAGTAAAGATAACTACAAGACGTCAAAGGCAAACAAAAAGGGCACTGCCACATCAACATTCACAAACTTTAGCAAAAGCAGGGCAATTCGTCTGCCATACAGGACACACCTGCAAGCAAATTGGCTTCAAAGTCAATTTATTTTTTATTATTACTCTTATTTATTTTTTACTTTGATAATGACGTTTAAACACAAGTGCCCAAAAGAAAGGATGTTTTGCGCCATTTAGACTGAGTAACAAATGATCCATGTTTTGGATAGACAGCAACTGATTAAATCGGGGACGGTGATTCATGCTTCTATATATATATATATATATATATATATATATATATATATATATATATATATATATATATATATATATATATATATATATATATATATATATATATATAGGAAGCCTCTTTTCTACACCCGGTGTAGTTACACCCTATATCGTATCTCGTAATGTAGGGAGTATCTCGCGTAACGGAGGGTATGTACATGTAGTATACAAGTATTTAAGACCATCTAGGTGGTATGAACAATTTTTCGAAGTGGTATGTACATTTTTCGACATACTCCTTTTATCTTGGCGTATATAAGGGTATTTACAAAATACGCTAAAACTATGAACTCATTTACAAGTTTTTCGTGTGGTTCACATTGGAGTATCTTATAATTAGTATACAAATGTACCTAAAGTGATAAAGGAGTATTTCAAGTTTGTTTATGTGGTATATTAGATGTGGGTGTAACTACACCGGGTGTAGAAGGTATTTTTATATATATATATATATATATATATATATATATATATATATATATATATATATATATATATATATATATATATATATATATATATAGGAAGCCTCTTTTCTACACCGGTGTAGTTACACCCTATATCGTATCTCGCAATGTAGGGAGTATCTCGCGTAACGGAGGGTATGTACGTGTAGTATACAAGTATTTAAGACCATTTAGATGGTATAAACAATTTTTCAGAAGTAGTATGTACATTTTTTCGACATACTCCTTTTTATGCGCGCATATAAGGGTATTTACAAAATATGCTAAAAACTATAAACTCCTTTACAAGTTTTTCGTGTGGTTCACATTGAAGTATCTTATAATTGGTATACAAATGTACCTAAAGTGGTAAAGGAGTATTTCAAGTTTGTTTAGGTGGTATATTAGAGGTGGGTGTAACTACACCCGGTGTAGAATGTATTTTTCCTATATATATATATATATATATATATATATATATATATATATATATATATATATATATATATATATATATATATATATATATATATATATATACACACTAGTTAAAGACCTGTGCGTTGCAACGAAGTTATAAAAATAGTGAGATGAAACTTACTGTCTGACCAACTTCACACATCAAACATTAGAGATCAAGCGACAGAGATAGAAGGGTGGCCAAAATACGCGAGGAGATAGGGAAAGTGGAGGGGGTGAGCGGTTGTATCGAGAGAGAGAGGAGGAGAGAGACGAATGATCCAGATTAAATCGGATGACTGAGAAGAGATGAGAGGGAATGGACCAACCACCAACTCATAATTTTATAATTGTAAAGATAAATAGATCTACAAGCATGTACCCGCGGCGACACAAATACTATATGATATGACTCCTTATCCTTTCTGAACTAGTCTAAATAAACAACTATATATCATCTACCAAAAAAATTAAACAAGGAAGAAGAAGGAGCGCGGAAGATGGATGTATGGACAACTTATCGGGTGAGTGCCGATTGGCCTTGTAGGTAAAAAGAACAGACCCTATGCTGGCGGAGCGAGCGACCTTGGGGGACTAATCTGCGGGGCGAGGCGACGTCGACTTATGTTGTTGCAACTCGTCGCATGCAAGCTAGGCACTAAATACAAAATAAAAAACTCGCACGTAGGTAACATTGTATAACTTTTGCAAAATATAAAACTATTTGAATAGCGGTATCTCAGATTATAGATAATACTTAGTGATTTTACACGAGGGACAGGTTTTTCTTAAAAAATTGGTTTAACTAGAAAGTAAATTGGTTAGGAGGTGAGTGGTCAGTTCACTTGTGGTTTATTTAATCTTTGATTATTTACTTATTTATATACATTATTTCTATAAATATGTTTTCAATCTATTTATTGTATTTACTATGAATTATTATCTTATGCAAAGTAACCTCGGTGGTTTCACACGAGGGTTAGGCTTTTCCAAAAAAAAAAAGGTTTGGCTAGAAAGTAAGTTAGTTGGGAAGTGAGTTGTCAATTCACTTGTAGTTTATTTAACCTTTATTTATTTATATATTTATATATGTCATTTCCATAAATGTGTTTTTAATCTATTTGTTAAATTTACTATGAATTGTTGTCTTCTGTAAAGTAACCACTCAAATATCCTTTGTTAAGCCTTGCATAAATATATTACATTTTATTACAAACGACTTACCGAATACTTTATGTACTCACGGCTATATCTATATTTACTCAGTTGTTGAAGAAGAGCTATATCAGTCAGATGTACTTGAAAGATAATTGTTTTGACGACTTCTCGAATTAGGACTTCGCTTCCTAGTCGATTGCCTATGGGCATATCAAATGACTACTACACTTATCGTTGTTTTCGCTGCTAGTTTATTAAGCCTTTTAGGATATTATTTATAAGTTTGTCATAAGATCGTAACTCTGATAATTAATAATATTTGAGTTTAGCTCGGCTTGCTTATTCCACGAGCTCGACTGCCCTTGTCCTCCGCCTACGGTATTCTCGTCCTCCGCCTACGGTATTCTCGTCTGCCATGTACAGCTCTCTCCTCTTGTAAAGATTTGAAGGGACTTTGGAAGCATGTTTGTTTTGCTAGATTAGACAGCTAGGCCTTGCTTCTTAGATTGCCGTACTTAGTAACAGTTTGCTACAACAACTACCAATGTTACACAATAGATAACCACAAATTACCGATCCTAAAACCAGTCTTACATGAACAAGGCAATTGATACAAGGAAAATAATAAGTAAGGGATTGATTCAACGAACCTACAGATCGAGATGTCGTTGCTCGCAAGCAGATGAGGTTTGTCGGTGAAATATGCGCGAGATAAAATAAATCCCTCCGCCGGAACACAAGAGAGCCTTTTTCTTTGGGGCGTGAACAGCTGCTTCTACTTGCAGGCGAAGTATAGAGGATTATATGCACTCAACAAGACCAAGTGTGTACCTTTCAATAAAGGAAAATCCACCCACAAAACTCCATTGACTTTGACTCCGGACAGCAACAACCCTTCCTACCGAGTTGATTCCAGAGAACAACTCTAGCAAAAGCAATTCGATTTTAGTAGTAGATTGAAAATGTGGACACATCAATCCTAGGTTTTCAAAGCTGCCGACATCTCCCTACCACACACTACTACCGATAAGGTTATACCGAACGTCTCATTATAAACAATTATATATAATCCGTTAGTATTAAGCTGCAACGTAATTATCTCAGATGGTTTTACTAGCATGACCGTCTATGTTGCAATGATGGTAAGAACTGCATGTGATGATCTATTTATTACAGACGGTTTTTTTACACAAACCGTATGTGATACATCACAGACGTTTTTTTGTTAAAAGCTATCAGTAATACATTACAAATGGTTTGTGTAGATAACCGTCTACAATGATCTGCTTATCACAGACGGGTTTTGAATGGAAGTGTATGTGATATTCACTATGTTATTAAATACCGTCATCCCGACAAATATTCTGTCTGTTAGGAGGTGGTGCTTTGAGGCGATTTGATGAAAAGAGATCAGAGATTTAGAAGAGTGCTTGTGTATCCTAGTCACAATAAAAAAAAGAAAAGGAATGCAACATTCAAGTAAAGATGAGTTAAAAAAATAATTTGCACGCAATATGAACTAAAAACTGCACATTACCTGACACTAAAATTTTAATTAAACTGTGCAAGTTGTAATTTGTCTATATTTTGATAGGTATGTTTCTTTCGATATGCTACAAAGGAAATATCTATAAAGAATTTTTATGAAAATTGCTATACTGCATAAAAATTGCACACACTCAACAATCAAATTGCATATGACCTAATACTGCAATAAATATAATATTGCGGTGTAGCAATTCAATTGAAGGTGTCCAGCATGATTATGCTAACAAAATATTCATCTCAATTCGCAAGAGAAAACCTGACCCATGAATGAGAGGATGAATCAAAATGAACTTGCACTTACGTGTAATTATGAGAGAACAAACTATCGATGACCTAACGACACTAACTATCGAACGCATGACAAAGGAAGGGAGAAAGTACCAGGGGAGCCGGGAAGCAAAGCACGATGGGAGTCAAGACGAAAGGATGGGGGCGGTCAACAAGCGGCTAAGGGGTGCAAAGAAACTACACTTACTAACATACATAGTGCACACTGACAGCTAAACAAATACAGAAGCACCCACATACACAGGAGTCAACATGAACTACTCACAAACTAACTACTGCCGTACTGCGATAGAAACTCACAACACATATGCAACAACTATACTAACAGAACTAAACAAGAAGTTAGCACAGATAACCGCTCTCTGCTGTACTAACTACTACCAGCATATGATCAAGCCTTACACAAATCACAATAACCATTCACATATTACAATTAGTGAGTTACTTATAGAGCAAAATCACAGAACGGAGATTAACATTCACACACACATCAAATGCACAGATCCACAACCACAGTCTAAAATGCAATAGTAGAAGTGCAATTAACAGTAACAAACAATAATTAAGGTGAACAAAAAGTAGAAATAGAAGGAAGGGAATGGGGAATCAACCATGGGGAATGAGGGACCACAGAGTTGGTGAAGAAGATGATGTCGAGGTCATCAGCTCAGAGGTGGAGGTTGTTGGTAGAGAGGAAGAAGCCATGGGCGGGGAAGATGTTGAGGGAGAACTCATCATCATCGATCCCAGCGGCGTGTCTCGGCGAAGGCTCAACGGCATAGTGGATCGACAACGGAGATCTCATGGCAGATCCTCGCTCCTGTAGTCATTGAAGTCGATAGCAAGGACCCTCTGTGATGCTAATGGTGGCGGTAGCAACGTGGGTGCCCGTGGATCTAAGGATGAAGATTGATGTAAGTGGGGGAGAAATAGGCAGCGGCGCTTGGTGGGCAACAACAATGTAGGGTTGGTAATAGGTTAAAACCTAATCCACATTCAACGTAACCCTTACTTAAAGAACCTTAAAACCCCACCCAACCTAACCAAAGAGCACTTTCCTTAACCCAACCCAACCCATATGACTTTTTACACTCAAACCAACCCAACCCAAATGGTTGAAATGAGTTGAAACCAATTTTCAATCCATTTCAAACCCATTGCCAACCCACTCTTTACTAATAATTTACTACATGCAAGTTCAAGTGCATTTATAGAAAACTTTTGAAAAAGTTTAATATTTAGAATTTCTAACTTGTATTCACATCATAAAAGTTTCACAAAATTGCCTAAAATTTATTATAGATGATTTAGGGTGTCGAGATGCAACTTTATACAAATTTTTAGGCCCAAACACGAAGGTGTGACCAAAAGGCTTTTATAGAAAACTTTTGAAAAAGTTCGGTATTTAAAATTTATAATTGGCATATGGAAAAAGACAAATTTTGCAACAATCATCAGTAGTCAAAAGCTGGTTCAATTCCCGTAGGTGTCCCGCGTATTTACGTGGCTAGAATTATTTTAAATTTTTAGTATTAAATGATATAACCTAGATGGTTGAGAATATGTTTGCGTATCTTGTAGGCTATTTAGAATTTTAATACATCATAAACACTGAAAATGTAATAGAAACTTGAAAGAAAATACAACTTGAGAAATATAATTAAAGTATGAGCTTTATGGATTGAGATTCTTAAAAACGTAAACATTCTCCATCATACATGGATTGTGTAGCTTTTATGCTCCTATTTTCCCTGCATTAGTTACTCTTTTCCAAATTTTATGTATGCACATGTACCTTTATTTAATTTCAAAGCAATATGTTGATTATATGTGCAGCAATCTTATTAGTTTACATAGTGTTAGAGTATATTGCTCACGTATACACCGATGCACTATGGACGATCTACTTTGAACTTATAATTCCTCACACGTTAGCTGCCCCACTGAACCGTGTGTCTTCTATCTCTTCTCGCTATTACAACTTTTGTGCTTGAACCTCTAACATCACGCTCAATTTTTGATCTATCCCTCCTAACTATTACCTATTTCAATACAATCTTTTAGTTGCTACCTATTCCAATACAATACTCCACCACTTAGTTATCTTCTACTTCTCTCAATTATTACTTAATGCTAACTATTGCAATATTAAACAACATACACGCACATCCATCACTGATCTCAGCACACCCGTCACGCTTTCTCGGATGGCCCTAAGTCTATTTCCTATGCTGCATCATCTTTACTTCGAGCTCTTTGCTCCTTTGCTTTTGTACGTATGTGCTTCTATTTATACAGATGCATGCATGTATATACACATGTATGATGTTATACATGCTCAATATCCCTCTTCTCCCATGTTGATAGCTCCTCTTCTTCAACGTTGGCCACCTCAACGCTATGGTTTCCTCACTAACCATATAGCTCATCTTTAATGTAAAGTTTCATCTTCTCTGTGCCAAAGCTTCTCTATTATTGAGTTTATTTGGACATTGATTTCTTCAATAATGATGATACTCATCACTCATTGTTGTGGCACTTGGCTCCTTTGACTCTGGCCTTTCTCTTTAACGACTTCGGCGAGTAGTACAGCAATGTCCTTATCAAAATGCTAAAGTGGGTAGCACGATATTATCCTCATCTCCCCTGCCATTACCTCAGCTCTTTGTTTTCTGGTGGGTCAATGCCTTCTTGTTAGACAAATCGACACCATTGTACTCTTTCGTGGTCTCCTCCAACACCATTCATATTATCCTTGTTATAACTTTTATTTTTATTAAAATTTTTAGTTATTTTTACTGGAGTTTGTATACAAATCAAATTGCTAATTTTATTTAATTTATATTGAATTTTAGATATTTAGGGATTTCACTATGCAATTGTATGGGAATTAAATTGTAAATTTTATTTTATTTTAACTCTGAATTTCAATTGTTTTTTGAAATTTGTATACAAATATAATTCCTAATTTTTTAAATTTTATTTGAAACTATATTTATTTGGGGATTTCACTTTGGAATTTGTATCAAAATCAAATTACTAATTTTATTATACTTTTATTCTAACTTTCAATAATTTTTTGTTGTAATTTGTGTATAAATCCAATTTATAATATTTTTTAATTTTTATTTTGAATAATATTTATTTAGGCATTTTACTTAGGAATTCGTATGGAAACCAAATTACAAATTTTGTTTAATTTATTTTAAATTTTAGTTATTTATGGATTTTTCGTTGGAATTGTATGGAAATTAATTTGCAAATTTTCTTTTGTTTTCTATTTCGAATTTCAATTTTATTGGTTGGAATTCATGTGCAAATACAATTGGTAATTTTTCTTTAATTCTACTACAATTTAAAGTTATTTATATATTTTAATTTGGAATTCATATGGTAATCAAATTGCTAATTTTATTTTTTATTCTAAATTTTAGTTATTTTTGTTGGAATTCGTATACAAATCCTATTGTTACTTTTTTATTTAATTTTTATTCCAATTATTTTAATTTAATTTTACTTAGAAATCCGTATGAAAATCATATTGCTAATTTTATGTTTTTTATTCTGAATTTTAGTGATTTTTTAGATTGTACTTAACATAAACTGTTTTTTATTTTGAACTGTTATAATTTGAACCCACCACGATCAACGGTATGAATCTATCTCTTTTCCTCCAGTTAACGTGAGAATTTCTATCCATTAAGAGTGTGTGGTTTGTATGGAAATAATATTGCTAATGTTATATTTTTAGTTTGAAATTTAGTTTTTTTTATTATATTTAACATAGACTTTTTTTTAATCTGGACCGTTATAAGTGGGAATTGGGCCGGAACCTGTACTATCTATAGTCTTGTACTGTGTTTTTTTACGCTAAGCCTAAGAGTATACGTTGATTGTCAACCTGCAACAAACGCCACAACTATAGCGTCATTATGCTTTAAATACGCAAGTCAAATAGTAGCTTTCATGCTCATGAGTTCTTGCGTCGGTATGACGTCAAGCTTTATTATAAGATGAAAAAAAAAGAATAAGTCCTGAAAATTCTGATAATAAAGAAAGGAGAAGAAACCGTGGGAAAAAAGAAAGGAGAAGAAACCGTTGCATCTGATGCCTTCATGTCTCCAGACGAAGCAAACTCTCGTGTTTGTTTCCTTGACAAGTCGCTAGTTCGTACATACAAGTTTGTATTGATTTCTAAGTATTCGTTCGATCAGAAGTATGAAGAAGGATGCGGTCAGGGAGGAGAGGATTAGGAGTAACCAGACGTGCACCGCCTGTGCCGTTGCTCATGTCGTACGACTCGACCTGACCTCAACTCAAGAAGAAAAAAAATCGCACGAGTCGGCGGCGATCGTGGAGCGCCGCCGCATTATGCGAAAACCGCCGCGGCGGTCGGAGTTTTCGGAAACCTGACGAGCGATGAGCAAGACGTGTTCCTAACCTGGGTCGTACGCGACGACCAAGCGGCTGCTCGGGAGAAGCATCTGGAAGGCAGTTCGGGGAATATTCCATTTCCCCGTGTGGTGGCAGTCTCGGTATTATCTGCAGGAGGGAACCGCAGCATATCCGCCTCTCGCTCTGGTGGTCCCCCCCACGGGATGCCCGTCGCGCGAGATTTGAGGATCCTCCGTGGCCGCCGTTCCTGTGGTCCTTCTAAACGACAGGCTGCCATCGCCTGTGTGGTCTAAATAGATATGACACAACTGCACAAAACATTGTTTTTTGTTTTCCATACATGAAAACTGCACGACAAGACCGTCAATATAAATCGAAAAGGGGATAAACCAAGGCCACCAAACGCTTGGTCAGAAAGTACAATCTACACGTACAAGAAGCGGATAAGAAGGATGCTAGAAACAAAAAATTGATGATTAAGACTTCACAAAAACAGCATACATCCATATCCCCTCACGTGTGTCGCTGCTATTTTTGCTTTCGGTACCGTTTGCAACGAGAGGGAGTAGTGAGCTGGTGGCTGGTAAAAAACACCGCAGGCTACAGCCTACATGCATCAGAGGATCCGGATTCGATCGGGCGCGCGTCGGACAACAAGGCGAGGGTCGCCGGCGGCCGTCCAACCTTCCAGACTACAACTCCAGTGTTCCGCCGGAGCAACCCACTCCCTCAACTTTCCGTTAACCCGTCCTGACCACCAACCAACGAAACGGCGACACGTGTGTAGAACACATTAGCACGCCCCTCCCCGCGGCACATCACACCACCAGCACTTGACCTTTATCTTAAAAAAACCACTTTCCTTTTCCAACTTATTTCTTTAGCCGAATTGCATATGCTTCCTTTCATATCCTTTCTTGCGCGAGAAACCACGAGACGCCATGCAGCGTACCTACCTCAAAGCGCGTGTCACTCTCCAATGACACGTGGGTCTAGTACTGTTCGGGCCTACACGTCATCGGGATGCTCAACCGGCCGCGCTTAATCTATCTGTTCCCATTTGTTTAATTTTTTCCAATACTTTTCCTTGTTCCATTTCGCTTTCGCCTTCGGCCTTTTTTATATTAGATTCTAAAAACTATTTTTCTCTGATAAATAATTTTTTTATATTTTATAACTTTTAAATAGAGTATTTTTTAAAATAAAATTTAGTAATTAATTATAGTACACATTGCAACGACTTTATTTATACCAGCTAAAATCATACGTAAGTATCTCTCTATAAGATGTTACTACTATTTATAAATCAAAGAAGTATGGCTGAGTTCGGAATCAGTTGGCTTTGGCTTATGTTTGTTATAGTAACTAGATTTTAAATAGTAAATTTTTTAAGGTAAGGTCTTTAGATAGATTATATTATAAATTATATTAAATTCAGTTTTATCGATTAAAATTATATATAATTATTTTTTATATATTATCTTTTATAAATAATTTAAAATTTTAAAAATTTAATCGTAAGACACAAGTCGTAACCAATGCCCTTCAATTAGTTCGCCTTTTGCTCTGGCCTTTATAAAAGCAGGCGCTTAAACCCGATACACTTCTCGACACTTTCTCCCCGCATATCTCGCCTTCGCTGTCGTCGTCTTAGTTCCACTCGCTATGGGTAATTGCTCATCTCCGCATCAAATTTCTCCGTCTAATTACTGCGCCCTACTGCTTCTTCCTCCCCCGATCTAATTAGTGCTTTTTTCCTGGTTTTTTTGGTGGGTTTTGGAATGCAGGCAAGATTAAGATCGGAATCAACGGTGAGTTCGTACCCGAATCCACCAGTTCGTGCCTTTTGTGTGTGGTTTGGTTGGGTTTGTGATGATTTGACTGGGTTTTCGCGTCTCTGTGTGTGATTTCGGGGCAGGTTTCGGAAGGATCGGGAGGCTCGTGGCCAGGGTCGCCCTCCAGAGCGAGGATGTCGAGCTCGTCGCCGTCAACGACCCCTTCATCACCACCGACTACATGGTATGCGCTTCGATCTGTGCTTTTCACTCGCTGTGATGTGTAGATCTGGTGGCTTGTAGGGTTTTAGGCTGGTTTTAGCACTGATTTGTAGCAGTTTGCTTGCTTAGGGTGGTTTGTTAGGGCTCTAGAGTGGTTTTGGTTCTGATTTCGTCATTTCCTTAATTAGATCTGAGTGGTTGTCGGTTTAATTGAATAATTGTGCTATTAGTTGATGTGCAAAGTTTGATAGTTAGTAGATTTAGTGGTTTAGTTTGCTCTGTGTTAGGCTTGTTTTAGGGTGTTGAATTGTATGGTTTTCGCGTGCTGTGCCCATAATTTCTGTCACCCTTGTGATGTGCAGACCTACATGTTCAAGTACGACACCGTGCACGGCCAGTGGAAGCACAGTGACCTCAAGATCAAGGACTCTAAGACGCTCCTCTTCGGCGAGAAGCCGGTCACCGTCTTTGGCATCAGGTAGTCCGATATGACTGCTTCTTTGTAAGACATGTGCTGAAGCTTGTGTGTGCTCGCGCTGTGAAACTAATGTTTGATCTTCTGCAATTCAAAAGGAACCCTGAGGAGATCCCATGGGCTGAGGCTGGTGCTGAGTATGTCGTGGAGTCCACTGGTGTCTTCACTGACAAGGAGAAGGCTGCTGCTCACTTGAAGGTATAATTGCTACCTTCTAACCCAACCCAATTTCAGCAGGCTTCCATTTTCTGTTCTCACAAGCATGCTATATTCTCGTTAAAATATGTGCTTTTCTGGGGATTGCATGCAAGGAAGGGAAAAATCCTTTTGTTTATTAGAGTGATGGTTTATTAAAGTGATGGTCCAAGCTTAAGTTGTTATAATTAAAAAATGAGCAGTGCTTCTATGCTTTTCTCTCTAACAAGAGTTTATTTAGTTGTTGGCTTCTGGTATGCTATAGTAAGTTGGGACTAGAAATTTTGTGGTAGTCCATTGAATGGCCATTAGTTTTGTTGATTTTAGAACTGTTACTGCAATCATCTTCTGAGACTGCAAAATAAACAAATTTGGTAGTCATGTTCCATTGATAGTAAAATGAAACACACACATTAAGTGTCCTTGACTCCATTGTTTTGCTTTCTACAATAGCCTTTTCTGTGTGCTTTTGATACGTGCTGTATGCACCTTCCCTTGTTTTACAGAAATTTAGCTATTTGAATGCAATTTCAATTGGATGCTTGTGATATCTTACATTGTCCTTTGAATATTAGGGTGGTGCCAAGAAGGTGGTCATCTCTGCCCCAAGCAAAGATGCACCGATGTTTGTGGTTGGTGTCAATGAGGACAAGTACACATCTGATGTTAACATTGTCTCGAATGCTAGCTGCACCACGAATTGCCTTGCTCCCCTTGCTAAGGTATGTCTTTTCTTTGTTTGTACCACTTTTATTTAACGGTTGCTATCAGGATTTTGGTTCATTTTTTTTAATAATGGCTAATTTCATCCACCAGGTCATTCATGACAACTTTGGTATTGTTGAGGGTCTGATGACCACTGTTCATGCCATCACTGGTAAGAATTTTTCGTTGGTTGTTGTTAATGCTGTTTCTGAGACTTTAACAGGTCCTAGTCATTCTCGTAAATTGACATTATGTGGTACTTGTCTTTCAGCCACCCAGAAGACTGTTGATGGGCCCTCAAGCAAGGACTGGAGAGGTGGCAGGGCTGCCAGCTTTAACATCATTCCCAGCAGCACTGGTGCTGCCAAGGTATGTCACAATGTTGTGTATATGTACTAAGCCACTGTGGTGAATCCATTACCATTTGTTCTTCACTTCTTTCGTATTGCTTGGTTTGCACATATCGGAGTGTATGTGTTTTGATACAAGTTTGTTCAGGGATGTTAAGTAGTAGACCTGGTGATAATACTAAGAACTGTGAAACCTTGTTTCCCTCTGTTTTGGATTTGCCCAGCGTTGTGATGATGGGTTTTATGGTTTTAATGTCGTTCATGCTTACTTGAGCTCAATTTCGGTAGATAAAATAGCATATACACAGTCTTAGTAAAAGTATAGTTTTTATTGTACGAAACCTGATCGATAGGTTGCAATGCCTAATACTACAAACCTGTGATATATGCCTCCTTTTAATCGGTCAATCACCATCTGCACAACCCTACGGGTCTACATCTCTGTTCTGGTGTTGGGTCTGCAGTTTATTTGATTGTAAGTTGCTGTTGCACCTGCTTAGGAAAAAGGAGGTGCATGTATGCTAAAGTTTTACTGTCCACTTCAATTATCTGCGGTAACAGGTGGTTTTGCTTAGTTTAGTTGGATTGCAGCATATTGACTACAATAGTATTGATGGATTGTGCAGGCTGTGGGCAAGGTTCTTCCTGATTTGAATGGCAAGCTTACAGGCATGGCTTTCCGGGTTCCCACCGTGGATGTGTCAGTTGTTGACCTCACTGTTAGAACGGAGAAGGCTGCCTCATACGACGACATCAAGAACGCTATCAAGTAAGTGTTAATTTTTACAGCCATCCCCATGTAAATAATAACAGTTCATGTTGATAAAGATCTATTTGTGCTGCTTCCCCTTCTTGTGGTAGGGAGTAACACCTCACTAAAGCATGTTTATTGAAAATTGTATGGTTCGTCCATGTAGTTTCTGTCCATCTGTGGGTGCAGAACAGTACAAGATATGCTAGAGTTTTTCAGAATGTCACTGACAATAGAGTACGCTATTGTTTTTTAGGGTGGCGTCTGAGGGAAAGCTTAAGGGGATCATGGGTTATGTTGAGGAAGATTTGGTTTCCACCGACTTCATCGGTGACAGCAGGTATGCCTATTGCCTACCTGCCTTCAAATTGCTGTCAACAACTGTCAATTATTATGCTTTTAAGAAACCTGGTGGGCACATTTGTTCTCAAATAGCTTGAGAGTTGTGTTACTCAATTCTTTGTATTTTTTTTGCCACTTAGGTCGAGCATCTTCGACGCCAAGGCTGGAATTGCTCTTAACGACCACTTTGTCAAGCTCGTCTCCTGGTACGACAACGAGTGGGGTTACAGGTGAGTCGCCCTTGGTTCCATTTTTTTGAACCATGCCATGTCTAAGCTTTCTTATTTTATTTTTTGCTGATTTGTGCTTCCGAGTTTTTCCTCTGCAGCAACCGCGTTGTCGACCTGATCCGCCACATGGCCAAGACAAAGTAGATCGTTTTCCTTCCCATGGTTTTGCTTTATGGCCGTGCCGGAGGCTGGCCTGCTTTGTCTATGATGAGAATAAACGTGGATGGTATTCACCAGACTCCCGGTTCATGCTAGCTGGGACATGAGTTGCGTTTTGTTTTCCTATCTACTACTACCTGTAACGAAGTTGCTAATATGGGTGGGGACCTGAGTTTACGTCTTGCTTGTGATGAATACAAGTCGTCCAGTGCAGTTGTAATTGCGCCATACCGGTTTGTTTCATAGATGAGCCCGTTGCATGTTTGGTGGTGTTTTGATGGCAGTTGCAGCGTAGGCGATTTGTGGTTTGCATTCTTTCGTTCGTTCTTTCATTTTTCTGAGGGTTGTGTTGGTTTTCCTTGGCACCCTCGAAGCTTTTTAGCCCCTGGAAGGATGCAAGCCTTGCTTTTGGTTTGATTTTTGCTGCGACATGGTTTTGGCTTGTGGTTTGTTCAGTGCTAGGAGCCTGAACAAACCACAAGCTCCTTCTCTTCGCAGATCCTGGTTTTGCTATCAAGTTCCAGATCTGTCCTGAACCGCGTTGCCAGTCACCAACAAATGCGAACCGATTCGATATTACAGATGTGAGACATCCTCCCTCTTTCCATCACTGTCGCTAATACATAAGCGGTTCGTTTTACCATCATGTCAAGCACTACTAGATTGTAGTAGACGGCAGGTCCAAGCTTGCAGTAGACGGGCAGGGATCGCTGAGCAGCCCAGCCAACGGCATCACTTCGCAGCACAGTCTCGTCGTTACCGGAAGGGAAACGAGAGGAAACTTCCGGGAAGAAGCCATCGCCGGCGTCACTGGACTGTACCCATTGATTCGTCGACTCTCACCGTCCGTCAAGTCAACGGCTGGGACGGTCACCATCTCTGTCAGTTGTAGATGTAGTGGCGGAGTTAGGATTTGGTTACATCCTGGGCTCAGTGATAGGCTGATCTAGTCTATCTGGACTGGATCATAAAAATATTATCTAGACTAAACTGAATTTACTCGGACTATACACTGATATTTTTTCACACTTCAAACTGAAGTTTATTCTGTTTGAGATGTGGCTCCGCCCCTGTGCTGATGCAATAGTACATCAATGTGGCTCCCAATTGTTGTGCTCTGTTTACTCGTGCTTCCTCACTTGGCCGTCCTGGCGCAACCACTCATCTCTGTCTGAAATTGTGATGCAGCAGAATTGATTGTTTGGTGCTGGAGACTTACCTTACACTGCCATCTCCTGTCAGAGAAATTGGCAAGAGGCTTCAGACTAGGAGATCGTTGGCCGGAAACTCTGGCACGAAATTTGCTTCAGAGAGACGTCGCATGAGCCATAGATGTTTGACTGGATAACTCGAGAGGCCTTCCAGTCATCGTCAGTAATTGATCAATATTTGAAGGAGACCATGCGTATATGCATACATGTATAGTAGCTATCACAGTTTAGCGAACCAATCTACAAATGAGCGTACGTACGACGTATATCAGTTTACGAATTAGCTGCTCGCCAATTCGCCAACTAGCTACGTTGGAGTTTTAAGATTAGCATACATTTATGCATAATTAACTACTTGTTGCTAGTTATAAGCAGTGATCTTCCTTTTCTTCAAGGGTGCTTTAACCTAATTTAATTTTGTTGGCTTTCAATAAGTATCAGCACGTGCCCACGCCGATAAGAATGGTAGAAAAATCAAGTAGGAATAAAAAAACTCATGAACACAAAGAACAACATTTGTGGTGCGGCAGAACTAACATCTTTTGCTGTTTTTCTTTGGTAGCATCGTAAATCATAGGATTGATGTAGAATATAAGATCTTATCTGATTCTTTCAAAGAAACATTTTAAAAAATCTACAGCGTATTGTAACACTATTGTATTTTTAAAATTATATCTTTTAAACTTTTCTCTTCCTGATGTCGGTGACGATCAACGCCGCTGCCACGGTGGATGGAGTCGGAGTGCAACACGACTTCGCAGAACTTGAAGCAGACACCCTGGATGTTCTTGTCGGTAAGCATGCCTTCCTTGGAAGCCGGCGACCACCGAGTCCTAGGCCCAAAGCACTAGATCTTCTTATCCAGCTCCTTGTCCCACCCGAACTCCTGTGAGAGGATCTTGGCACAGGCCCTCCTCCTCATCACATCCTTGAGGCCGACGCACTCATCGTCAATCGCATCAGGGAGTCCCTTCATCGTGGTTCTGGTACCAATTTTTGGCTTTCAGCCAGGATCAGCACGTGCCCATGCCGGTAAGAACGGCGGAAGAAAAGAAGAAATCAAGCACGAACAAAAGAACTTACAAACACAAAGAACAATTTCTTATATCAGGATCTTTTATCAGGGAGTCCCTTCATCATGGTTCTGGTACCAATTTCTTACTCTCTCTCTCTCTCTCTCGTTAACTCATGCATATTAAAGAACAATGCTCTCACATATATATTACCAAGACTCAGCCAGATAAAAATAAACTAGGACTGGAATATGGCAAACAATAGAAGGAAACTACTTGCATACTCGGATACGGAGGCAGACTCAAGATTAACTCAAACAAATTTCACCGCCTCCCGACACACATATAAGCAGGTTAGGACTAGCTGGCTAGCGGTGCGCTTCCTGGCCATTATCTTCGTAGCTCCATTGCAGGGACCTCAGGTTGAGCACGGCACTGTTGCCACCACTGCTGGAGCGAATGCGCAGCACTGCCACTGCCTGCAGCAGCATCGCCGGTGTTGATCCACATCTTGGCGGACGGCAGAAGGTGCTGCAGATCCAGCTTCTTGCGTGGGAACATTATACCACACACCATCTCCCGGATGGAGGTGAGCGCCCCCAAGGACGCATCGGCGTGGCTTTCTCCCCCATTCCCCGCCGCAGCCGCCATAGCCTGCCTCTGCTCGAAGTCAAGGACAAAGCCATTCGATATCGGGTCACTGTCGTGCAGGTAGATGTTGGGTGCCCACGGCATGAGCTGCTGGAACCTCTGCGCTATGAGCTCCCCGTGCCGTGGACACAGCAGCCGCGCCACCTTGACCTTGGCCCTTCATCGCCGAAAAATGAACCCAAAAAAAAAAAAAGCTGGCATCAAAGGCAGACAGAAGAAAGTTTAGCTAACCATAACGATAAGGATTTTGCAAGTTACCGGTCCCTTCATCGCCGATTTCATAACTGCTTCAACGCTGATTGCTTGAATTGATTCAAGCACGACTACAAGACCCGATGCAAATCCTTGCCTTGCAAACTGGCCAAGCAAATGGATTAGTTTTAAGTGTAACCGGGCAGACAGAGAACATTAGTTCGTCCTAGAGTCTGACCTCTCCAGAAGAAGAGATGGCGCGAATGAGCCGCCGGATGGCATACCGCACAGGGGACGGCGGCGGGGCAGCGGGGGAGCCACAGAGGAACACGGGGAGGGAGAGAAGGCGGCGGCGCCGGGAAGGAGAGGAGCGGGCTGCGTGGGGATTGGCGGCGAGGCTTCATGCGGAGTTTACTGGAGGCAGCTTCGACATGCGCCGCGCGAAGAGCAACTGGCCAAGTCATCCGGAGTGAAGGAGAACGCGACATTTTTTCCACGCTTAAGACTTGTGTGATTAAACGCAACATTTTTTCTTTCCACGCTTAAGACTTGTATGATTAGTAGCAGTGTATACTTCTTTGTATAACGAGGGTATGTATCAGATTTTTGTGTAAAAACTTTAGGATGCAACTGTACCTCCATACATTTACATACGTACTATAGCTCCGCCCCTAAGCCGGACATTCTTAGTTTTGATTATCAACATGTAAGAAATAATATCTAGGTTTTTCTTTTGTTTCTGATGCTGTAAGAATCTCTTCGCTTACAATATAAGTCGGGGCCTATATATCCTTGTTTTGAAAAACAAGATATCTTATAGTGCCTCATTTCCAATCTACACAAGTACTTTATTCGAATTTAAGCATCCTATAAGTTCTGAGATGTGGATTGAGTTGGTTGGTTGTGACGACCCGGGTTTTACCTACTCAATGTATTATTATTCGTTTGTCCAGTAAAATATTGTTTCAATAAATAATAAACTCATTAGAGTGTTGCAGTAGAACAATAATTATAGACAAAACTTACTATTACACACGCATAGCCATACAAGGCTAGATTTGATACAAAGCCAAAAGGGCTTGAATATTACAATATTTTAAAAGGAAAATTTTCTAACTACCAACTATATAAAGATGACGACTAAAGTATAACTACACCCTTCTGTACTCA
This sequence comes from Bonia amplexicaulis, assembly GCA_036346245.1. Taxonomy (NCBI): domain Eukaryota; kingdom Viridiplantae; phylum Streptophyta; class Magnoliopsida; order Poales; family Poaceae; genus Bonia; species Bonia amplexicaulis. The sequence goes on along the minus strand of CM070756.1, from coordinate 20,037,597 downwards.
GGTTTACCAAAACGACTCCAGACCACCGTCTACTCGACCCATCCTTCCCCAGGGGTCATCCACCTCGTACATGTTATATTCTGAGTCCAGGGAATTCCATCTAGGGTGATATTTAAATTCATCCAGATAATCTTCACCAGATCCTATCAATTCTCTGGATCGACATATTCCAAAATAAGGGAAGATAATAGTAAATGTGAGTAAGAAGTACTTAGCAAGCATCATTAGCAAAATACACTGAATGTTCATCGTCTAACATTTCTAGGAAGATCTATTCCCATCCTCATTCTCATGCTTATTTTCTTCCTCGTCCTCATTTTCTCTCTCTTTCTCTTCCTTTTTCTCTTTCTCGTGATTTATAGATAATAAGTTTTTATTGTTAGGTTTTGAAAGAATTTCATATTGTTAATTTAGAAACCTACTGAATACTCGTATAGCTGCATCAAACCCCTACTGGCTTCTGTAGCACTCAGTCCAAGAGACAGACATGAATTCACGATTTATATAGCACTGCGCATATTGAGTTTTATGCACCATCTAGTTCACCCAAAAGCTTAAGCTGATGAGGAAAGATGGACAATTCACTTATACTTCAACACTCCCCCTCACGTATAGGCTCCCTTAGGCCTAATACGTGGAATAGAACAATAATTAGAGACAAAACTTACTATTACACACACATAGCCATACGGACCAGAGAGGGAGGCAGTTGAATGCCGGTGGTCGCCGGTGTTGACTGTTGAGGTGAGCTGCGGCATCGGCCTTCATCACGTCCTTAGAGCCAACTCGCTCATCGTTGATCTCCTTGGGAAGTCCCTTTGTCATGGCTCTGATATCAATTATTGGCTTCCAACTAGAATCAGCACGTACCCACGCCGGTAAGAACGGTAGAATAAATCAAGCACGAATAAAAGAACTCATGAACACAAACAACAATATTTGTTGTGCGGCACAACTAGCACCTTTTCATGGTTTTTCTTACTTTCTTTCTCTTGTTAACTCATACTCACTCTATCCCAAAATGTAGGTCATCGTGGGTTCCATGCGAACTAGCATTGTTTGCTGTTTTGACCATTAATATATGTTAAAATATATAAATTAATTACATAAAATAGTACCATTAGGTTTATCTTGCAAAATACTTTCATATATATATATATATATATAAGAACCGTAAAAAGTGAAAAACGACCTATATTTGGGGAGGGAGGGAGTACATATTAAAGTACAATGCTCTTACTTATACAGTGACAAGACTCAGCCAAATAAAATAAACTAGGACAGAAATACGGCAAACAGTAGAAGGAAACTGCTTGTAGACTCAGATTACAGAGACAGACTCAAGATACAGAACTCAAAGAAATTTCACAGCCTTCTGACACATATATTGTTGTATATTCACCAGGATCAGATCACAATCTAACACTACCACGGCAAAAGAAACTTCCACTGAGCTTTGCCACGGCAGAGAAATCATCTACCGTCGGGTGCTGTCACGATAGAGGCTGCAGCCAATCTTCAGAAAACGGAGGCTTGCCGGATGCGCTACAGTATAGCACTGGAAACCTGCATATCCATCAGAGACAGAGCAAACACAACGCAGAGAACAGAAATACAGGACAGGCAGCGATGAGGAACAGAGGTTTGCGGTGCGAAAACTGCCGGCACCCTTTTCGGTGGTTTTCTTTTCATACTAAATAGTAAATACTCTATCTTGATTACAAGATCAAATCAAATCAAACTTTCTATCTGCTACAGACTCACGAACTCACAACCGATCGGGAAAAACAAAACATCTTTAGAAAGGAAAACTAGACTCGGACGCTAACAGATAACTGATCCGACAAGATTACCTTCAACATATATGCAGGTTAGGACTAGCTAGCTAGCAGTGTGCTTCCTGGCCATTACCTTCGTAGGTCCATTGCAGGGACCTCAGGTTGAGCACGGCATCCGGTTGCCACCACTGCTGGAGCGAATGCGCAGACGGCGCGGTACTGTCACTGGCTGCAGCACCATCGCCGGAGTTGATCCACATCTTGGCGGAAGGCAGAAGGTGCTGCAGATCCAGCTTCCTGTGTGGGAATATTATACCATACACCGTCTCCCGGATGGAGGTGAGCGCCCCCAAGGACTCGTCCGCGTGGCTTTCTCCCCCATTCTCTGCCGCCGCCGCCGCCATAGCCTGCCTCTGCTCGAAGTCGAGGACAAAGCCTTTCGATATCAGGTCGCCGTCGTGAAGGTACATGTTGGGTGCCCACGGCATGAGGTGCTCGAACCTCTGCGCTATGAGCTCCCGGTGCCGTGGACGCAGCAGCGACGCCACCTTGACCTTGGTCTTCCTGGCCTTCGTTATCCAGCTGATCGCCTTGGCTCTGCCGGGCACGAGCATGCTCATCGCAGGCAGCAGCGACACGTGCGGCGGGTTGAAGAGGAACGTCGGGACGCACAGCCCCCGCTCCTCCGCCGCGCGCTTCCCCGCCAGCATCGCGCACGTCGCGCCGAGGGAGTGGCCGGCCAACCATACTCTGCCGTGCTGGAGGTGCTCCCTGCTTTCGAGCTGCTTGACGAACGAGAGGACTCTCTCGGCGGTGTGCTGCGTGCGGTGGTTGCGTGTCATCTTGTTGAAGTCGTTGAAGATAACGCGCATGTCGTCGTACAGGTCGCGCACGTTGTGGATCCCTTTTATTATGGTGCCCCGGACGGCCACCACGTGAGTCGGCGCCGCAGGGTGGTGCTCAACGTCGGCCGGCTCCGGACGGTACTCGAAGACGGCGCCGAAGATGTAGCCGTCGCGCGTGCGATCGTCGGAGATGGGCTCCGCGAGGACGAAGTGGAAGGGCACCCACCACCCACTCGCGAGCGATCCTTGAGCGCCTTGAGCGATCATCTCCATGTTGACGTGCCCATAGCTGCGCTCCGTCTCGAGGACGTAGACAGCTTCCACGAGTGAAGCGGCCACGGACCGGCAGTATTCTTCGGATGCCCTGCATGCATGCATGAAATATTATTATATATTTTATATGTAAGATGCAACTTTTTTTTGTGGTTTAGAGTTTTGTTATCGTACAGTCGACTGAAATTTTTTTATCTCTTAGTTATCTAAAATTGCACTCTCAATTGTTTAAAGTTATAGTTTACTAATTCAGCCCCTTCTGAAAGTTGCACTCCCACTCATCTAAAGTTACAGTAGAAAAAAAGTGATTGAAGATGAGGGAAAAAATAGTCGTTTGTGCAATAGTCACTCCTATATAAATATTCAATATATAGAGAGAGAGGGGTTGGCGAATATTTGAAATGATAATAAAATTCTGAATCCAAAACACGTCTCAAGGAAACGTAATTGAACGATAATTCGAAAAAATCATTTGACCCCAATACGTTTTATGGCCTTAGAAACATAACGGTCAAGACGCGTCGCATGCATGGTGGCGATTACATATAAACAAGACGCGTCGCACGACCACCCTTTGAAAACTACAATCTGATTGTTAAATTCTAGTACTACAATATATTCTTCAAAATCCAGTAAACTTCACTCAATTCATCAGCATGAAATTTTGAAATAATTTACGTACCAGTTGGCCGGAGACGTCATCAGATGCTTTGGACCGGAAATGCTGAAGTCACATTTACTACGCCCCGCATCGTTTCCCAATGATCGTTGTAGCATTGTCTCGTCTCTGCACAGGAGAGTATCCCAGCTGCCTTGTTAATACTCAAAAACAGGCTACGGGCGTATGTCGCACGGCGGCGACTTATGATTTTTTTACTATAATTTTTAAATTTTAGATGTTTGCGATATAGATTATGAAGATATATTCACTTGTGATTTTGATTGATACAGATGTTGAGCTTTTAACATGTACTACAATTAACTTATAGACTCCGTCTTAAAAAAATACCCCGTTTGAAAGTTAGGTGCTGTAGCAAAAGTCAAAATCCGCTACTTTCGGTCGAAAAGAACATGCCTACACTTAATTGGGTGATCAAGAACAGGTGCAGCCGAAAACTGTGGAATGTTAACAGTTACAGCCAGACATTCTTAGTTTTGATTATCAACATGTAAGAAACAACATCTAGGTTTTTTCTTTTGTTTCTGATGCTGTAAGAACCTCTTCGTTTACAATATAAGCTGGGACCTATATATCCCTGTTTCGAAAAAAAAAAGATATCCTATAGTGCTTCGTTTCTAATCTACACAAGATCTTAATTCGAATTTAAGTATCCTATAAGTTGTGAGATGTGGATTGAGTTGGTTGGTCAAGCTTGTCTAGCGGCTAGCGCTAGTGTTTTTCCACAAGCTTATCAATTGGATTATTAGTTCTTTCAATGATAACATATTTCTGTGGCTAAGGAAAAAAGTTTCCTGCACAAAACTTAAGATTATTAGGATTTGTGTTAACCAAATCCTGCCTAAGACTTTGTTATGTACTGTTTTTTTTTAACTCGTTAGTAATGCAAAAAAAATCTTGTTTCTTCCGACCGAACTGTGTAAAACAAATTAAAGTTGACTAGGTCTTAGCTGAAGAATTGAGCAAATTATTGGCTGGGGATTTCCTTTTTGAGAGCGCCGGTTATTGGATAGTTACTTGAACTACTTAAATGAATATTTAGGTGTGCATGCTAGCTAGCGCATCTCTTATTGCTTGTACCATGTTTTCGCCGACTAGGACACGTATATAAGTATACGATTTTGCTATTGCCAAGACGACTGAAAATTTTTGCTTGTACCATGTTCTCGCCGACTAGTACAAATTATCTTTAAAAGGGTATATACTCACAAATTATCTAAAAAGAGTATATACTCAGAAATTCAATTCACAATTAAATTATCTTAAAAAAGGGTATATACTCAAAAATGGATTCAATTTACCTATTAACACAAAAATCAAAAGAAAATCTCAACGTACATGTTTCCATCATAAAAAAGGAAACAAATTGCCTAGTTCAAATAACTGTCAAAAGAACTCATTGTCAATGTATGAGTGATTTATGGAAGCAATAATTAATTAGGACATTATGGCGTCGAAGCACCATGGTCTAATGTAGATATTTTTTACATGTATCGTATGCAAAAAAAATTATATTCTTTTAGATGCCAAATTTAGCAAGTTTACTAGCCAGTTAAAACAAATTTAAACAGCAGCGTACACATGTGCACGTACTTACGCACCTGAGATGACGTGACCGGCCGGTGTCCGAGTTTAGGCTTTTCAAGTGTCGATCGGCCGGGTAGAGGAGAAAGGAGGGAGGATGATGATCGAAGGCAGAGCTAGGGTTTCCGGCCGAGGGGCGGTACTACCGTGCTAGCTAGTCGGGCTAATAAAAAGCAATCGAAACGGTAGGTGTACTGACCGAGTGGAAACTGCAACGAACGCGGGCCGACGACCTCCTTGGCAGTCGGTCGTTGCCCCCTCTCTCGATGGGACTCTGGCCTGATCTTTTTTAATAATCAGTCGTTGTCAGTCTCTGACGAGGCATTTTGACTTATCAAAAAATTAAAATAAATGAAACGATTTTTTAAAGCAGATTCTTCAAATAAACTTTTGAGTCCAAAATCTTATATGCCATTTGTATTGACATCTTCGCTGTCTACTGTTGTCTTAAAAAACACAGATAAAAATTATCAACCATAGACCAAAGAACCTTTTTAGCAGTCAATCATTGTCTATCTCTTTGAGACTTTGGCCTGGCCTTTTTAGCAGTCAGTCGTCGTCCCTCTCTTGATAAGACTTTGGTCTGGTCTTTGAACTTTTGATTTCTCCAAAAGTCGAAATAAATAAAATAATTTTTTAAAACAGATTTTCTAAACAGTTTTTTGAGTTTAAAATCGTATGTGTCATCTATGTTAATGTCTCTACCGTCCGCTGCTGTATCAAAAAATACAGACAAAAAACACCGATCGTAGCAAAAAAAAACAAGGTCATGCATGGAAACTACAATAAACGTGGGCCCGATAACTTTTTAAGTTGGCCGTCGTTGTCTATCTCTTGATGAGACTTTGGCCTAGTTTTTTAGTATACTTTGGCCTAGTTTTTTTTTAGTAGTGAGTCATTGTCTATCTTTGATGAGACTTTGGCCTGGTTTTTTTTACTTTTGATTTCTCTAATAATCAAAGTAAACGAGATTTTTTTGACGTGGATTCTCTAAATAATTTTTTTATTTCAAAATTATATGTGTCATCTGTGTTGGTGTCTTCACCATCCGCTATTGTCTTAAAAAAAGTAAAAATAAATCAGACTACTTCTTAAAAAGGTTCCTCTAAATAGTTTTTCGAGTTCAAAATGGTATGCATCGTTCGTGTTGACACATTTACTATTAATTGCCGTCTTAAAAATTACAGATAAAAACTATGAATCATAACTAAAAAAACAGGATCATATATAGAAACTACACGAACGTGGGCTCGAGCCGCTCGACGACCTTTTTAGCAATCGGTCGTTGTCTATCTCTTGGTGAGACTTTGGCATGATATTTTGACTTTTAGTTTCTCCGAAGCGGAGTGTCTAAACAGTTTTTCGACTCTAAAATCATATATATCATTCGTGTTATTATTTCTATCGTCCACTGTCATATCAAAAATACAGACAAAAACCATCAGCTATAGCTAAAAAAACATATCTTTTAACAAAAAAAAGAGAGGCCCAAGTCCTGAACCATTCTAAGAAATCTAGATGCATGATATATTGATGTGCAGATTTTAAAGCCTCTTTTAAAAAAAAAAAAAAAAAAAGAGAGACCAAAGGCAAGATCTCTACCGAGAAGATAATACAAACACCAGCCCCTCCGTTGACAAGCAGCAACGAATGGCGCGAGCAACCGTAGTAGTTGCAAAACCCCATTAGAACAACCAGAACGCTTGTGATTGAAGTGGGCAAGGAAGCGGCCCCTCCGTTGACACCACGACGCTGACGGCCCCCCATTAGAAACCGATAGCTCTTGGCTCCTTCCCTCTACTCCCACAGAATTGTGTGCTATTTTCTGTTCTGCGCAAAAAAGTTAAAGAGTTGTTTGAATAGACACTGGTTGTTGACTTAATTGTAGCCTGTCTCTTGGCAGTCTTGGCCTCTTGGGAATAGTATTTGGTTCCTTTAAAACAGTTTTTACTTATGACTTTTGGTTGTGGATACCAGCTTTTGGTTAAATTAGATACCGCAGTGACTATGTTTTTGGCTAAAGCATTCAATTAAAGGTAAATAAAGAAAAATGAGGGAAATGAAAAAAAATCATTATATCTGCATAAAAAAGGAGGGAAATGAAAAAAATCATTATATCTACATGGACAAAGCAAAGGGAAAAGAGGGAAAAGAAAAAAAAAAGGAAGAAAGAAAGAAGAAAAGGCTAAATTAGAAAGTCAATGTGTTCAAAACAACTTTCGGCTTCTAAAAACATGAACCAAAAGCCATTTTGAATGGGCCTGTGTCTATGTCTTGCTGAGGAGATCCAATGATGGATTGGGGCACACCATCTGAGAGTTGTGTCCATCCTTGCGGTCCAGATGCAGCAGCGAACAGGTTTAATTTCTTGGCGCTGGTTTGGATGAGGGCTCTCTTCTGGCCTGTTGCATACAACGAATTAAGGTCAGAAGCATGAAATGGTAAGGAGAAAAGAACACACTGATTAACTACCACGATTCCTAGAAACATAAACGCACCACTATTTTCACGTGCACTACACTGCTGAACAAGGATACTGATCATATGGCTCTATTCGTATTAGCTTCTAAAAAAGCTAATTTATTACAGTACCTAGCTTTTAAACGACGTATCTTTTTAAAGCGGGGTTTACTAGTTGATTATAGTACGCACTATAATGATTTCATTTATATCAACCAAAATCATACGTGAATATCTCTCTCTACAAATTGTTACTATTTATAAGCTAAGGCCGAAAGCCAAAGCTAAAAATCACACGCGAATGTCTTTTTCTACAAACTGTTGCTATTTATATGCCAAGGCCAAAACACAAAGCTAAAAGCCAATATGAATAGACTCTGAGTTATTGTTCGCCAGAGGATCAGGATAAGAATGCTGTGAACTTGCTCAAAAAAAATGATATGAATAGTGGATTGCAATTGCACAGGCGTTGTTCAAGTTTCACAGAAATCTTTGTCTACTGAACTCTACGCCACAATCGCCTATTCTCTCAAGCTAATAAATCTTTGTGTAAGTGCTAAGTGCCTGAAAGTAAAATGTTGTCAAACTGGAAGAAAAAAAATGACAAGCAAATGAAAATGTGTGCTCCTAGCACAGTCTTAGTAAGTTAGTGATGCCCTTGTATTGTTATCCGCATGATTCAAAGCAGTGGCAATCTCAATCTGGACAACATAGACAGAAACTAGAGTTCTGAGACGTGGATAAGGAGAGATGGGGGACGTCGACGACGCGGCGGCCACCGACGCTGAAGCGGGCGGAGTGGCGATCTCCGGCGATGCCGGCGTCACCGCCTCCATGCCGCGCCGCGTCTTCCATCTCTCGGATAAGCGGCACAATACAGGTGCTCACTTTGTTCGTTTTTTTCCTTATTTTTCCCGGCTTAACAATCGGTCCAGCCCAGTTAACTACAGTGTAGGCGCGTTTCAGCAGAGAGTCTAGTTAAGTAAAACGAGCGTTATTCAGCAGCTAGTTGTTTGCGTTTTGCAGGCTGATACGTGCAATCTCAGGAACATCTTTCTGAACTAAACCGTCACTGTGCAAACTGTGCCTTCCATTAAAGCAAAGGAGTTCACTACAACAACAACAACAAAAAGGAGAAAAATAAGAGAGGCACTTGGTGTGTATATATATATATATATATATATATATATATATATATATATATATATACTAGAACTCCATACATGTAGTCTTTTTTAAGCAACTTCCTCAAAGTATGAAAGACCTATGTAGTGGTCATTCCGGTACTGTGACTACATAGTACGCTCAAGTGATGAGTGTGATATGCACAGTGGTTGTATGATGCTCGCAGATTTGTGTGTGTGTGTGTGTGTGTGTGTGTGTGTGTGTGTGTGTGTGTGTGTGTGTGTGTGTGTTTGCGCTTCTCATTGCAAAAAATGAAATGCAGTTTTTACCCTCAGCTGCTTCCTCTTTTCGACTGGTCAGCAAGAAGTTTGCCGTCTCATTGTCAATTCTGATGTATGTAGAAATGCATTGCCAGATGAAATGCATAAGATGCTGCTGCAGTGTCTGCACATTTGCATTTGCCACAGAAATACCTGGCATGCATTTGCCACCGAGGCTAGTGTGCCTGCACTGCACATCGTATGGATAACATTTGGATTCGGCAGACATAATAGCAGCAGTTAGCTAATACATATCTTTTGCATTTGACCTCCAAATTGAGCATATTATATATGCATTTCAATCATCTCGACTAGCCTCTCATCGTGATGAACTCTAATTTGGCATTTTATGTTTTTTATTTTGGCACATCACCCAATAAAGCTTTTTGCATGCTCTTTTTAGCCAAATTCGATATGTTTATAATTGATGTATTTGTAATATATCTAGAATTAGTTAGGATTAGTGACAAAATGGCACCAATGATCAATAATTGCATGATAAGCTAGAGGAAGAGGGGCATAAATATTGCTATGAAATCGGTGTTAATTTGCTAAACTTCATTGTGCCATAGGATTTTCGCATCCGACCGAATTGAGTAAATATTCGATTCATATTCGTTATAATATTCGATTCGTATTCATATTCGAGCATATTCAAATTCTTATTCGTGTTTATTTAAAAAATACAAATACGAATATGGAAAGACCACTATTCGATTAGTATTGGATCCGTTGACACCCCTAACTGCTCTTGATCTGTCCCTAGGAGGGTCTAATAAGATGTTGCAGGGTGATACAGATTCTTGTCTTGCATTCTCTAGCTGTTGACGGTTGGTGCCTGGCAGTGTACTGTAGGTTGGCCACAGAGCACAACATAGCTAGGAACATACACGAACTGTTCCAGTTCTACAGGTTTGCTAAGCTAGTGTTTAGTTGGTTTGTTGGATATGGCAGATAAGAGCAACTTTACTAAGCTAGTGTTTGGTTGGTTGGTTCGATATGGCAGATAAGAGCAGGTTATCTGGAACTGACAAGAGTGACTCTGCTGATTTTCCATATTGTTCATTAAAACATCAAAACGCGGAGGCATGCAACATGGGTGAGGTTTGAATGATCACATTCAGACAGTGGCGGACCCAGAAAAAAATATAGCTAGGACGGAGTCGGACATGAGTGAAGCAATAACTAAATGAGTAGAAGGATGAAACATGCATATTTCAGATATCAGATAGGCAGAAAAGAGTGGATACCTTGTCTTTTGACTTACTGTCTTTCAACTTGGTTTGGAGACCTGATTTGATGCAAGGAGGCAATCCAAGGTACAATGAATCTACAACAGAATGTGGAGTTGATGGTGTGATCAACACCTGACAACGGGAAGCCATGAACAGATATTTTTTTTACCTTTCGATTAGGTATCGAATCAACTAAAAAGGGAATAATATGACATGTCAATAATAATATGTTTATGTCATTTACAACTACACTTGATCAATTACCCAGAACAATGACGTAATCACTGACTCACTGTCACTTTGCATGACAGAGATGGCTTTTTTCGAGGACAATGATAGAGATAGCCTGATAAACAGAAAGAAAATAGGATACCAAACTTCTTATATTGAAAATGAGATGTGTGTAATGCAGCTCAAGATCAGCACATCCTAATGTTCTCTGAGGGCTCCCTGTGGCATGCACAGATACATCTTCACGTTTCTTCGGGAAGACACTATTGATCTCCAAATGCAAGAAATGCACAATGTAAACAAGTTTCTCCACAATCTGCAATAGAACGGAGCAGTTCTCAATGACAAAACCACGGTACCAGTTTGCGATTCTAACAAAATCAAACTGCTTAAATTGGACATATTCAACAGGACATGTTGTGATCATGTGATGTTACATTAATTGGTACCAGCTCTTCTCTGAAGATTTGTGGAGCAGGACATGTCAAGATCAGAGGGAACATGTAAGTAGTTCAGCAGTATGTGTTCAAGTGCTTGTGGTCGTAAATGAGTATCCAGCACTCGTGGTTATATGTGAGGTCTTACGTGCTAGTACTCGTAGTCGTGTGTGTGGTTGTAAGTGGTTGTGGTCGAAAGTTGTGTGTCTGAGTACTCGTGTCTATTACTCGTCTGTAGCTAGTCATAGTCGAGTGGTCGTGTTCGAGTCTATAGCGGTCGGAGTCGAGCGTGTGGTCATAAGACTTTGTGTGGTCATAAGACTGTGTTTAGCGGTCATAGTCGGAGAAGCAGTCGACCGAGTGACGGTCGTAGCAGCGGTTGCAGCCTCTGTTAATAAGTAGTTAAGAGGATCGAGTCATGCGGATCATGGAGGAATTTCAAGAGTTAAGTGTATGATTGTAGGTAGTAGGTGTGTGGTCTGCATGAGCGACCAGTTATTTCTATTTGAAATGTCTCAATCGAATATAATAATCGAGCTATTTGCAGTAGTCATTTGTCTCCTAAAAACTTGTATTTATTTTTTTGAGAAAAATAGAAAATACAAGAGAAAGCGAGTGAGAAATCTCGAGAGATCTCTAACACAGATGGACTACACTGCATTCTTCAAATCCTAGTGTTTTGCTTTCTCTATGCTTAATTCGTTGATAGAAAAGCAGAGCTGTTCAGCGGCGGCAGTAATTCACTGCTTGTTGTCAATTGCTACAAAAAAGCTGTAATATTTTCTTCTTCTTCTTTTTGGAAAATTCTGCATCAGTGCAAAAAAATCCAGCAACCTCCAATGCTGATTACGACGCAGAGAGCGGCAGGTTCCCGGCCCTCAACGGCTCAACGCCCTCGACGATCTCTTGCTCCTGCTCGGTGGAGACGCCGGCGGAGGCGTGAGGCGTCAGACTCCTGCCTCCACTTCTGGGAAGGCCCTCACCTGTGACCTGTCCACCACGCCGCCGGCGGGCGGCGGAGCAGGAGCGATACCCGCAGGCGATGTTCGGCTCCGTCGCGGCGCTCTACCTGGAGGCGGTCGACCTGTTGGAATCCCATCGACAAATTGCCGGCGCTAGTCCAGCCTCAATCGGAACCGCACAATACTGATCCAACGACCCAAGATCGCGTATTTTATTCGTGATCCAAATCTTGGAAGGTGTGAACGAATATTATCGAATAATGTAGGTGCTCCTTATGGAAAAGTGCCGCCTCAACAAGTTATTTCCACTTTTCAATCAAAGACGTACAAGGTTGATCCAACGGTCCGCAATAGCATATTTTATTCGCGATCTAAACCTAAGAGGGCTTGAAAAAAAGATACCGACTACTGCGAGGGTGCGAAGGGACAACCAAGTGCGTCAGTGGCGGAGATGTCTGCTCTCGTCTCCTACATATTGCATCGAGTGTAATACCCTGGCACATACGGCGCATGTGGAATTGTGACGGTAGAATTTGTCCTATATTATTTATCTAAAATAAGTTACAATAGCATATTAATGCCCGCTAAATCTAAACTCTGCATCTCCGAGTTAACCCTTTTATACGAGACAGAATCAAAAGTGTAAATAAAGTGTTACATGTGCATGGATCCGCTGCACAGTGGGCTACACATCAAGAGAATGTTGAACCAAAGTGTTACAAATGTAGTATCAGAGCATCAATCCTCGTTACATAGGTGCGTTTGCAGGTGGGCCTATAGTAGGTACCCATGGTGCGGATGGTTATGTGCATTTACTGTTTTTACAATGTATTATCGAGACATTAGCCCTTAAAGGAGTGTGTAATTCTTTGTCCACGTGGTCCATGTGAAATTATAGACGTGGGATTAGTCACATGGTACTTTTCTAAAGTAAGTTGTAACAGAATATAATATTTGTTAAATCTAAATGTAGCATTTTTAGTTAATTCTGTTATACGAAACAAGAATGAAATGTAAGCTAGATGGTATGTACACATAGTTCCCTTATGGTGGGCTAGGCACTAAGCGAACTTTGGACGGGGTGTTACAACGAGCGCCTTCGTGCTCCGCCACCTGGTACAACCTGCAGTACTTGCGGTAGTACTAGTTAGTAGCAAATCTACAGCAAGTACAATGTGTTATAAAATTTAAATTATTATATTTATCGTTAAAAATATTCTATAATATTATAATTTTATCACTATATCTTCGCATAATGTTATAAAAGTAATCATTAAAATTATATTTTGAAAACCTAAAAAAAACGTCAAGAACAGAGTGGTACTCTGCTAGTGTCGGTCGTCGTCGTAGCGACGCCCCCACGCACCGGAAAGGACACGAGAGGAAATTTCCGGGAAGAAGCCATCGCCGGCGTCACTGACTGAACCCATGGATGCGTCGACTCGTACCGTCCGTCAAGTCAACGGCTGGGGCGGTCACCATCTCTGTCAGCTGTAGTCCCGCCCATGCTGGTACAATAGCACATCAACGTTGGAGACTTTCCTTACACTGCCATCTCCTGTCGGAGAAACTGGCAAGAGGCTTCTTGAATCTTTAGCAGGAGAGCATTTGCTGGAAACTCAAGCACGAAATTTGCTACGAAGAGACGTCGCGCGATGTTTGATCGGATAGCTCTCGAGATGTTCCTATCATCGTCGTTCCTAAGCACGTCCTATCCTTGATGTTTTTTTAACGGTCATGGGCCCGAGTGCTGGCTTGTGTCTCTCCTCCTTGACTTGAAATCACAGTCTTCAGCTTGTAGCGTATGGCATTTCAATGCTTGCGTCGACTGTACATATCGAATCACTTTAAGAAATTTCTAAATGATGAGAGAGAGAGAGAGAGACGCAAAGGAAAATCCCCGGTTGAGAACGATGGCTTCTTTGGCTAAGACCCGTGATGGCAGGATGATGTGAACACGCTGCATGAAATTTCGCAGTGCTTCTTCGCTCTCCACAGAACTGCAACTTGCCTGAAATTTCTCATGCTTAAGAGATACACAGGAGATAACTTTTTTTTTTGGCAATCCTGCTCTGATAAGGACATGTTACTTGTTTCGTAGGTAAGTAACAAGTGGACTGAATATTGTTGGATCGCAAGTATATTAAACAGTTCTTCGTCTCGATTTCTTCAGATCAAAAGCAAACGAAATGATTCAAATAAGCATTTACACAAACAAATTCCTTTCCCCAAAAGGATAAACAGAAGAAACTTTGGCCAAAATGGCCCAGAGCCATGACAGAAAATGCAAAAGGTCTCTAATCTCTGCCGATTCCTTGACTTGCCCTGTGTCTGCGTTCGATTGGATAACGTGAACTTTTCAAAGTCCACGCCGCCGATATCACCTAAGCTGACTCAGATTGTTCCTATGCAGAAGCAATATCGGCAATACCTATTAAATTTCAGTTCGATTTTTATATCTTTGCATTTGACAAGTCAAAATGATACGCATAAATGCTCCCGCTCTAGTTCCTTGTGTTCCCAACTTGTAACTACTTGTCTAGTCTCAGCCATCTTTTAGTAGCATCTTGATCGTTCTGGATTTCAGCTTCTCTAGTTTAATCTTGATTTCTTCTGTCTCACCATGATTTAACTCTGAAGTCCAACAACTAATAACAAGTAAGCCGTCACTTAGTACCGTACAACATAAAATCATTAATTGACACAATCAATGAGCTAAGAATATTTGTATCTTGATCGCTCTGGATCTCAGCTTCTCTAACTTAGTCTCGATCTCTTCTGTTTTACCATGATCTAACTCTGAAGTCCTACAACCAATAACAAGTAAATAGTCACTTAGTACCGCACGACACAAAATTATTGATTGACACAATCAATGAACCAAGAATCCTCACATTCACCTCAAAACATCGATACATGCTTTGACATAGCTTATAGTGCTCAATGACTAGCCGCCACATCTTCACGTATTCAGACTCTACTGAACCATCTCTACGTGTATCAGTTATGCCACTTGGCATACGATATACGCCAACTTGCCTTTTCAAAATCCTTGTCTTCTCTATGCTTCTCGCTTAAGCCACGTAGTCTTACCTGAACTTATATGACTATTCTGGGCCTTAGTTTCCCCCAAGTCATGATCAATTGCCATTGACAGCTACGTCCTTCAAGTCACATGCACATCTAAAGATCAAAAACAACTATATCAGACACAAATTTCATGCACTTGACTCAGATAGTCAAAACAATGTATCATACAACACACCACAACAAAAACACTGGCACCCATGCCGTGCAAACGCTCAACCATACTCATACACTAACCCTAACCCTATGATCAAATCTCAAACCAAAATGCATAATTCATCACCAATTCGCCAAAAGCAGGTCAGACAGCTATTATCTAGCCGACGTCGGTCTAACCACCATAGTTTAGCCGATCTGACCTCTTAAGAGCATCATAAAACACTCTCTCTAGAATTTCACTTAAATTTTATCTAGTTTTAGCTCAGAACTCCAAATTGAGTGACACTTAGTGCAAAGACACCGTCAAACACATCTACACAAGCGTTTGGTGTCCATTTTTCAAAAAGCGTATGGTCAGTCTGGCCGCTCCATAAGCTCCAGTTAGACCATTGTTGCTAGGCCGATCAAACCACCATTGTCAAGTCGGTCAGACCAGTTAAAACATGACAGCAACTCTAAAAATTACAAGCTCCCAAAATCAAATTCAAACTTCGACAATATTTGTATAACAAGGTCAAATACTCATCATACACTATAAAGTCATGGTCTCACATCTTCAACTGGTAGTTATCAACAATTAATGGAAGAACCCAATCTAAGATAGGAAAAAAAGAGAGAAACAACCAAGTGATGAAGCCAACTGATGCCTTGCAACCTCTGCATTGCTCCTGCGTACATATACACTACGAGTTGACCATATTTGATGGTTGCACAAGCATACTATACACTGAATTAAGTACACTCCAACTAGTAACAAGCGACTTTAAGGGTGTGTTTGGTTGAGCTGTGGCTTCTGAAAAAGCTGCTGTGAGCTGTGGGCTGTGGAAAAGCTGTTGTAGGTTGTGGGCTGTGGAAAAGCTGTAAGCTGTTTGGTTCAAACAAGTATAAAACTTACCTCCTATCTCTATTTTCCTTGAAACAACTGTGAAACAGCTCTCTATTTTCACCATTTCAAAAAGCAGAAAGCCAAAAGCCAAAAGCAGGGTCCAAGGTGCTTTCAAAAGCAGTACTACCAAAAGTAGTCGCTTCGAAAAAGCGACTTACGGTTTGCACCCCTTTGGTTGGCTTTTGGCTTTTTGGAAGCAAAAGCAGCTCCCAAAAGCTCAACCAAAAGCACCCTAATTACGATCATGCGAGATAATATATGTGCAGAAGCAGAGCAGTTACCGTACGTTTGTCCTACTGGCGTTTTTTTCGGCTAAAATCACGTACGGACGACTAACTGAATGGACATGGGCAATACTTAAACAGTACTACATATCATAGAACAATGGCGAAGTGAACCGAATTAGGTCAAGGATGAAGAGTCGCCAGCCACCGTTTTTGCTGAGAAAAGTAGTTGGTCCCTTGTTTACGGCTCATGTTGTCGGTTTCTTAGACTTCCATAGGTTGGTGATCAGTTCATGTAGTAGCTTACGTCTTTGATGCATGCAACAACCGAAGGACTTGTTAACATCGAGAAAGAAGCAGCAGCAAAAATGAAGTATTAATTGACTATATAACATGACCTAAAACATTGATTCCTCTCTAAAACATCTTCTATGAAGGTATGTAACATGATGTGATCTTTACCGACAAAAAAATGATATGATAAAATCAACGATGGAGCCTATCAATAGATGAGCTAGCTCCAGCATCATAACAACTACTACAATTGCGAATTACGATGACCATTTGGTCTCAGGACTGAAAACACCAAGGGCGATGGTGCTGGCAGGGCAAGTCCTCATGGTTGGATAAGTTTATACTATAGTACTTTATATTTTAAGAAATTTTATTGTTTTCAGTGCTAATTGTTCCTTTGATTTCGGCCGGCCGGTGGAGATGCATGCACAGTTTGCATTTGTACTGTGCATTTGCTGGCAACACAATTATCCTGCATATAAGTCCCACTTTTCCTTTTTGCATCTTTTTAATAACTAGCACATTGGCCCGCATACCTGCGAGGGTATCATTTCTAGAGCATATTTAATTAGTTTAACGGTACATATGTGATAGATAATAAATAAACTATATGCGAAAAATAAATAGTTACAGATCACATGAAAGAATTCAAATATTGAAATTTTAGAATGTTATCAATTTGATTTAATTTTCATATATGTAGAATTGGTTTTATTTGTGATATTAATGTATAGTAGTATATGTTAAAGTAAAGAATATAGATGATATTTTTGAGAAGAAATACTTGGTCGTTATAATTTTAAATCGACATCTTCAACTATACATGCATGCATATTACGGTGCAAAACAACTTCATGCGTACTTTCACAAATCAAGAAAAATCATTGATTATGATTTGCTAATCATAAGAATGATCCACCTAATTAAAGGTAGATGCTTTTCTTTTTGAGAATTTCTAGCAATTATTCTTATTTATCAGGTAAGATCCATTAGTTATAGATTGCTAAACATAATTAGGGTCCACCAAATTAAGAGTCAAATGTTTTTTTTTTAATTTGGGCGAATTTTTATAATATTTCTATTTTTTCTTAACTGATGTAATCAACCATTCTAAACTTTTATTGTATGATAGATAACACTCAACAGTTGATATAGTTTAACTTTAATTATAATGTACCACATCGATGGCGATTCTAACAAAAAAAATTAAGTTGTAAAATACACATTGTTGAGAAGTATGCAGATAGAACAAGGGTGTGTTCTTTTGGGCTGAGACTTATGGCTGTGGTTTTTGAATTTTGGTCTATTCGTGAGAGAAAGTACACACAGAAAAATAGTCGCATGTGATTTTGGCCGATACAGCTAAACTCAGTATATTTTTACTACAATTATCCTTTAGACCCCGCCTCGAAAAAACACACTGTTTTTGAAGAAACTACTGAAGCTACAGTAGATAAGCATAAGCTAAAAGCGGTTCCAAACCCAGTCCAGGTCTTGTCTTTTTTGTTTCTTCTTTTTCTTGCTAAGTGCCACTTTTTATTTTTATTTTCTCATGCATGTCTTTTACTTATTTATTTTGCATGTCCACATCCTTCTTTTTCTCTTGTACGTGGCTTTTAGTGTGGGTTATCTAAGATTCTTTTATTTTTTGGGGTTATCTAGAATCTATGAGTAGCATTATCATATAATTTTTTTATTTTATCTAAGATATCAACTAGTAATCGTTTATTGACCATAATAAGAATCCATTGAATCGTATGACCTGTTTTTTCCTTTTTTTTGAGAATTTCTAGTTTATTTCTCTTTTTTTAGCAACTGTAAAACTCATATCATCGACTTTTAGTATATAATAGGTAGGTTTTATTTTTTCGGAGATTTACTTTGGAAAGAGCCTTTGAAGCAAACAAAGGTCTGTTCTTTGCAGCTTCTAAAAGCGGCTTTTGGCTTTTGCTACAGTACCTAAATTTTAAACTGAGTATTTTTTTCAAGACGGGGTCTACAAGTTAATTGTAGTACACGTTAAAAGCCCAACATCTGTACCAGCTAAAATCACAAGCGAACATCTCTTTCTCCGTAATATCTGTAATAAACAGGCAAAATTTATTATTTTCATCTAAAAATTATAAACCAGAGGCATAAAGAACAGGACCAAAATGCCCATTGTGATCCTACCCGCTCCCAGCCTCCATCCTTGACGCGCACTGAAGATCTCAACGACCAACTGCCCGAGTAGCCTGGCTCCCCACCGCAAGTCATGTCTTCCACTAATTCACCAGGCATTTTATTCTCAAAGCAGGCTGTATTGCGAGTCCTCCAAATCGGCCAGAAGATTGATGCAACACCAATTGTGACCAGCCTTTTCAATTGCTTATCAGTTTATGAAGGTTCTTCAGCCAAACTGAACAAATTTTCGACATCATTAGGGATATCGAGAAAACCAAAGGCGCATTTCACTGCGTCCTAAATAAATCTTGCAATTGGGCAAAGAAAGAGTAGATGATCAATACTGGGTTGTTCTTTGCGGCTTTTAAAAGCGGTTTTTGGTTTTTATTATAATACCTAACTTTCAAATAGAGTATTTTCTCAAGACGGGGTCTATAAGATAATTATATTACACGTTAAAAGTCCAACATTTGTATCAGCCAAAATCGCAAGCGAGTATCTCTCTTCGTAATTTCTATCGCGAACAACCCAAAATTCAAAATTTTCAGCCAAAAGTCATCAGCCCCTGCCATAAACCAAAAAGAACAGACGCACTTTCTTCTGCCCCACAAAACTGACAACTAGAAGAGCCTTCCCATCCTCCCCTCTTCAAGTTATCTTTAGTAAGAATTCTTCTTTTCAAGATTAACCACGGAAAAACTTTTATCTTCAAAGGAATTTTCGTTTTCCATTGAAACTTGTAAGGGTAACCAATGCCCTGAACTCTCGAGGCCTGGTAGAAGGATTTCACTGTAAAGGTTCCGGATGATCTGAGTTAGCTTTCAGACGATCTTAGCTTCCGGATGATCCTATCTTCACTGTAAATATGCTCCTTTTCAGGTAGCATATTTATGCATTGAGGTGCTCAATTTGAAGATAAAACAAGGGATTTTGCCGCACGAGGGGAATCCGCGTGCTGATTGGTCAGAGGCTGTACTCCAGAAAGTCAACATATGTGTGCCACGCGCGTTTCGGGTTTGAGATTCAAAGCCACCATGTACACCGCTCTGCTCTGCTTGCTGTTGAAGGCGACTTGCTTAGTCGTGCTCGGTTGAGCTGAAAAGCTACGACTTATAGTTAAAATTATATTGTAGCGATCGAAATTTTATTGTACCTAAAAGTGACTTATTTAGCGTAATTAAATTTGAAAGGAATTAAAAATAGAAAAAATATGCTAGCTAATCATAGACAACACAAACGAATACGGTAAAAAAAAAAGAACCGGCAAAATGCTAAAAACCCAAAATTTTAGAAAAAAACTAAATTTATAAATAGTACAAAATAAGTCAGAATCTAAAGTCGAAACGAGCGGGGTCCTCGTTTTCTTTGTAGTCTGTAATTTTGTTCACCGAACATGCCTTGTCATTTTTTATGTCGCACGCTAAAATTCGACCCAACATATGAAATAGTAACTGCGCGCACATCCTAGCCAATGGTTGAAAAATGGGCCCTTCGGAAAAGCCACAAAGCCCCGTTTGAAATGTAGGGTTTTTTTTCTGATCTTTACGTAAAGTAAATTATTTTATATGAAATTCCCACGATATTCGTACGTTTCAACCGGGGACTAAACTCAACACACACACTCCCTCTTCCCAACGTGATTTGGACCGTCGATAGCTTAGCCCCGCTCTATCCTGTCTATGATTGTGACTTTTGACTGACTGTTAGTTAAAATTATACTATAATAAATATTAGTTTTTTCTAAATTATTTAATTAAAAAAATAAAAATATCATTATATCTACGGATAATATAAAGAGAAAAAAGCAAAAAATAATAAAAAACAAATTAAGAAGCATTTTTGGCTTCTGAAAGTCGCAAAAGCTGAAAGCTAAAAACTAAAGCTACTTAGAGCGGGGTCTAGTCGGATAGTCCAAAATATATACTATATTGCATTGTAACCTTTTCCACTGCAGACAATCCTGTTCCATCGTTTGCTTGACTTTTCCACTGCAGACAATTCTGTTTCATCGTTTGCTTGACTCATCGTTCTCTTGCATTTGGACTGCCGTATAGGATGTATAATTAACAAATTCTTCCCGTTCTTGAAAATAATTGCCTGGTCGGCATGATCGATGACGATGCATGCATGGACCAAACGTAGGGCCTGTTTTTTTTTCTGTGGTTTGTGACTTTTGGCTGCGGCTTATGATTTTTGAGTTGTTTGTACAAGAGATTACAGAGTAACAGAAACTCACGTGCGATTTTTGCCAATATAAATGAAGTCAGTAAAGTATGTACTACAATTAACTAATAGACTCTATCTTAAAAAAATACACCATTTAAAAGTTAGTTACTGTAAAAAAAATCAAAAAGCAGCTTCGAAAAGCTGAAAAGAACAGGAACATAGTTGACGAGAGAATAAGCTGCATACATTCGGAACAGGATGGCGACTCGAACGCCTGCCAGTTGCCACGTATAACGCCATAGCATTCGTACGAAATTCCCAAAGAATTCAGCTCCCTCTGGTCTGCACGTCACGTACAAATGCCTCTCGATATAGGCCTAGTTCTGAGGTGGCTTTTAGCTTTTTGGTTATGATTTTTGGTATTTTAGCTAAAATAATACTGTAGCGGTTATTAATTTTTTAGGTAATCAATTAAAGTAAAATGAATAAAAATAGAAAATTTTGGCTATGATTTTTAGCTTTTAGCTAAAATGATGATGTAGCGGCTATTAGTTTTTTTCAAACGTATTCAATTAAGAAAAAAAATAAAAATAGAAAAAACAAAAATATTATTATATCTCTATAGATAATGTAAAAAAAGAAAAAACAAAAGACTGCGTTAAAAAGACAACACGTTCAGAGCCATAGTATACTAATACTAGCTTAGTGTATACCAATCTGGTTGTAAGTATACTGTCTATATGTATGTAAAGAACCATCCTATTAACATGGAGGAATCAGTTGGGTATTTCGGCCAGTTCATACTTAATTTGGACAGACAACATATGGTTGCTACAATAAAAGTCAGTGTCAAGACAGTTATTATGGGTTGCCAAACAGCTATATGGGTTGCCAAACAGCTATATAAGAACCCTAAAATGCATAGAAATTAACTCTTCTAATGGAAAATTTTCTACAGTTTCAATATTATAAAGTGAGCGAGGTCTCGTAGCTATGATGGATTTGTAGAGTCTATCATGACGATAAACTCATTGAGATGATCGAAATACACATATAATATACCTGATTTAGAGGACAAATGCAAAAGATATGTATTAGCTAATTGGTGCTATTATATCTGTCGAATCCGTTTTGTATTTGAATTTAGATATTAAATATCTGAAGTAGCCGGATAATTCAACCGAATTCGTCTCTGTTTTCACCTCTATAAACATGCTAAGCAACAAGATTGGCTCTTACCATGATCAGTGCATGATGATAGGGTGACGTGCAGCCGCGAAGGCTATTTGGTTTCACATATATTCAGACGCATGCAGCCAATTCCTCTCCCTTTTCGTTTGCAACGTTGCCAAAAGAGAAAGATATATATTTTCCAAAACATTTCGGACACGTTGCAAGACGCAAAGAAGATTCACCTTTTTTTTTCCTGGTGGTCGAGTGGATTGGAATCTAGAGAGGCTCCACCGTAGGATCTCCCACTAGGAATCTTATCTCGCTTCCTGTAGGCTTGCATGCATGGATGTGTAGGTTGGCCAGATGCCCACAAAAAGTAGACGCACTATTTGTTCCGTTCGTCAGCAACTTTTTTGTAGCCTACGTAAGGCCACAGTGCTGCTCGTCGGTGAACCAATAACACTGCCACTGTAGCCAAGAACACCCACTACACTGTTTACCCACCAGCATAGACAGCCGACCAGATCGTCGGGAACGGCTGAAAAAAGTGGTTTATGGCTGAAATTGAATTGTAATTGGATGAAATAACATTGTATCTGATGATAGCTTATTTGACGTAATTAAATTTTAAAAAATTAAAATAGAAAAAATATGTTAGCTAATTACAGACAATGCAAATGAATACGGAAAAAAGAACAAGTAAAAAAAAGCTAAAATGTCAAAAAAATACAGAATTTAGGAATAGCGAAAAATAAACCAGAAGCTCAAGCCGAAATGAGCGGGGCCAAAAACTATATGTCGCACTATTAATTGCAGCTCGGCTTGTAAGATAATATGTTTTTGTGTAGATCTGGATTAAATTCTTGTAGTCGGTTTTTTCATAACCTATTGCGAAATTGCCAGTTTGCTGGTAGGAATGCTCAGATCTTTCGCCAGCAACCTGAGCCTGCCGTGTGAAATTATTGTAGTAGCTAGGCTGATTCAAACCTCATAGACACCGCAGGCAATGCCACATGATATGTTTAATAGTGGTTTCGCTTCTTATGGCACAATACAAGCAATTGGCAAGCATCGGTCTGAATACAACACTCGCTGCTAAAATGTTGGAGTGTTTTAAAATCGGTAATGGTAAAACAGGGAGTAGCTATCAGACAAGGACGTGCTTTACATGTTCTTCCCTTGTGTTCATATCCATTTCTCACTTTATGGACAATTTTTTGAGAGACTTTTTTTTAATGGACAATTGGTTTGTGAATTATGTCTCTTAAGCAGATGCCACAAGCGTCAGCATGCTAGTATGGGCATGTTCTTTTTTGGCTACGACTTATGACTTTTGGCTGAAATTTTTGAATTTTGGCCGTTTGCAACAGAGATTGTGGAGAGAGAGATACTCGCTTGCGATTTTGGTTGATACAGATGTTAGGTTTTTAACATGTAGTACAATTAACTTATAGATCCTGTCTTAAGAAAATACTTAATTTAAAAGTTAGGTACTGTAACAAAAGTTAAAAACCGTTTTTAAAAACCGTAAAGAACAAACCCTATATAGCAAGTAGATATAGACGGAGTAGATATAGGTGGTGATCGGTTCGGCTGAAAGCTGAAGGCTTATGGCTGAAAACACTTGTGGTGGTGAAAAAAACACATGGTGACGAGAGGCTTATTTGACATAATTAAATCTAAAAAAATTAAAAAATATAAAAAATATGTTAGCCCATCACAAACAACGCAAACGAATACGAGAAAAAAAAGAACCGACAAAAAAGCGCAAAAAAGTCAAAATTCAGAAAAAGACGAAATTATGAATAGTCTTAAAAAAGTTTTAAGCCAATAAGCTTAAGCCAAAATAAGCCATAGTGAGCAGGCCCATAGACGGGAACTAAGAGGGAAATGGACAGACAGATAGACAGAATTGCTCGATAATTCTTCTTGGCTTGAAGCCCTCGGATAAGGACTAGTGTGGTCGATACGAGTATGTTCCATTTGAAACATTGCCGGATCGAATTTTGTGTAAATCAGCTGATTTCCAGTGTGGAATCTGCATCAAAGCAATAACCGCTACTCCAGCAATTAAGCCAGAGATTCCGTGAGACAAAACTGCCGGAACTGATTAGGACAGGCTAGCTAGGGATCGATCGGGATGCAGCCAATGCCCGGAATCTTGCTAAGCTATAGTATCCATCATCCATCAGTCCAGCTAGGCCTGTTCTTTTTTCTGCGAACATGGCTACCATTGAAATTTTGAATTTTACTGCTTACTGATGATTACGGAGAGACAGATACTCACTTGCGATTTTGGATGGTACGGATGTTGGGCTTTTAATGTGTAGATCGTTTTACCTGAGACCCGTCTTGAAAAATACTCCGTTTAAAAGTTTAGATCAGAAGAAAAGTCAAAAGCACGGGCTTCGGAGGAAAAGAACAGGCCCTAATTCTTGCAGCATTTGCAATCGTAAGATCATACCGATCAAATGGTGTTCTCTTAATTGTTCCTTTTATTCGTACGACAGGAACGTTTACTCTCTTAATTATAGATGGATGGATCCAAACAAGTGAACAAATCCATGTGCCAACACAACACCGTGACAATCTGATCGACCCAGTCACTTTCCAGCAAGAAAATAAAATTAGAAAGTCTCAGTCGAAGAAGCCGGCCATGCACGTACAAACCGATCGATCATCTCAACGGCCAACGCGGAAAAGTTGGCATGCATTGAGAAATCGACTTAAACTCGCTCAGTTGGGGTGAAAAAGTATGACTTATAGCTGAAATTGCACTGTAGAGGTTGAAATTTTATTGTAGCTGAAGATGTCTTATTTAGCGTAATTAAAATTTTTTTAAAAATAAAAATAGAAAGATATGTTAGTTCATCACAGACAACGCAAAAAAAAAACAAAAAAATTAAAAGTTCAAGTAAAAGATGAAATTTATAAATAGTAAAAAATAAATCAGAAATCAGAAGCTGGAGTCGAAACAAGCAGTATATAGAATGGTGATAATATTGACACGTCTGTTTCAACAACTGTTGAATCGATGAATTCTATAGCCTAGGCACGTACGTACAGCGGTGAACATGCTAGCGACAATTGGCTGTGCACAACTGCAACGTCCCCTCTTTTTTTTAGCTACCATTATTTATTAAACTAATATTCTATAGTTATATACCCTAGCTCAAAAGGACAGAGCCAATTATGTACTTGGCATGACGAGTGCGCTCGGTATATTTGCCTCGGCAGTTTGATCAGGAATCAACGCTGAAGAAAATAGAGCACACATGAAATTCAAAATTTCGTAAGAGAATCATTTGCTCGTTTTCATTTCGGATGGTGCGATTCCGTACGAGACAACTCTCGAATAGAATTTAAACACGTACGGCAACTACGTACAAGGTATTCCCCATGTTCCGGACCTATAACCAAGAGGAGAATTTTGGCGTATGTTAACAACTCTCATGTTTTCCAAAGCCCCTCCTCCAGGGGTGGATTTGGGGTGCAAGTTGCCGCCTCAAATTTTTCGAAAGAAAAATAAATATATAAAAGATATATTAGATATATAAAACTGCATCGTAATTTTTTTGAAAGAAAAACAAATATATAAGAGATATATTAGATATATACGTGTGTGTATATATGAGGTTCTATTTGCACTTCTTCTCTGATTTCAGTCTAAAAGTGTCTTTGGACCTGTTCTTTTCGGCTGCGGCTTATGATTTTTGGATGAAATTTTTGAATTTTGGCTGTTTACGGTACAGATTACGGAAAGACAGATGCTCACTTGCAATTTTGGTTTGTATAGATGTTGTGCTTTTAATGTGTAGATCGTTTAACTTGTAGACTCCGTATTGAGAAAACACTCCGTTTAAAAGTTAGATACTGTAGCAAAACCCAAAAGCCACCAGCTTATGAGGTAAAGAACATACTCTTTCTCGTGGATCTTGTATTTTGATTGTACTTCACAAAGATGTAATGTGTTATGTTTGAATTTTTGTACTATATACTTTGAAATTTTAAATTCGTAATTTTGCACCATTGTTACTAAAATATAGATCCATCGCTGCCCTCCTTGGTTTCATGTGCATTTCGAGTTGACTTACCAAATCACGAAATCAAGCCAACGCATCGATCTGATAAAAAAAACGAAATGGGATTGCACCACCGTCGAGCCCAGATCGGACGGACGCCAGACCTGGAGGAGCCACACGTGATCCTACTGTTGGAACGACGGCGCAGAGGATCCCGCCCTCACCCTTCCCCGTGCAATTGCTGCGCTCGAGTCAACCAAAGCGTTCACAGTCATGGCGATGCATTCCATCTCTCTCTCTCCTCTGCTTTCTCACTGCTCCTCTATAAGAAGACGACGACGACTCTGCCGCCTCCTTATAAGTAGCACTCTCTCCTCTCTCCCCTTCTCTCTCATCTTGCATTTCCTCTCTCTCCTGCTTTCTTCCTCCATTGTTGAAGCCTACCTCGGCGGTGTCAGGGAAGTACAAGTCCGGCCGCCATGGGGACGCAGGCACCGGAGAACTACCCTCCGCCCAAGGTAAAACATCTCTCTCTCTCTCGCGCGCGCGTCTGTGTTGTATGATGCTTTCTTTCAGCTTTCTTGGTCATGTTTCGGTAGCCATGGCGTCTGCTCTGTACTGCATCAGTTCCTTTATATCCCAACGAAAACACGTCAGTAAAAATCCAGCAAAAGGTTTCTTCAGACCGTTTCTCTGTGGAGATTAAAGGGACGAACAAAAAAACATATCAAAGTAGAGATTCTGTCGAGCTGCGAGAAGCAGGGAAGCTTTAGGGGTCGACATGAAATGGACAAAAGCCTTATCAGATAGAACGAATGGAAAAGGGGACATTCGAGATACCTTTGCGCACGAGAGGAAAAAGCGGTTTTTTGGATGCCTTTTGCATGGATTCTTCCGGCGGCACCGCACGCCAATCAAAGGTCCCCACGAACGCCAAGCTCCCTAGTAGTTCATCAGTTCATCTTCCTCATGCGAACATATGGTAGATTACAGCTCGCTTCTTTTTCCCTGCCTTTTTGCCCCCCTTTTTTCTCAAAAAAAAAAACATATGGAGTATCTATCAAATAGCAGGGTCATAGGATAGGTGTGATTTGTGATACTTTGCCTTAATTGCGGGATTTAATTTTCCTTTTTTTTACAATTTTATCGTTTGGCTGTTGCGTGCCCCTCTGTTCTTGAGCTGTGGTATTACTGAACTCCTTACCATTATCCTCCACTCTGTTCTTCTACAGCAAATATGTTTCTTTCTTTCTTTCTTTTTCGTTGTTCTGGAAATCTGGAATTGAATAGAGGGGTGGGTAGAAACGAAGGGGCTAAGTCTATGATTGTCTTTGTCGCATGGTCCACACGCCTTGCCTTGGACTACGAACGATCCTTGGTACTGCAGTACTATTTCATGGCACTGTCAGTTGTATGTTTCGTTTTAGCGTCCGAGACCAGCAACACCTCTCTCACTTTGTACCTCTACGAAGCATTGAGCTACTCCCTCTGAACTTTTTTACTTGATATTTTTTATTTTTTATAGTATTTGAGATACGATTTTGATCGTTATTTTTTTATAACTTTACATTAAGATATATTAATAAAATTGTAATATTGTAAAAATATTTTTAACGATAAATCTAATAATATAATTTTACATAGCTAATCTAGATAATTTTAAATATATTGGTGGTTAAACTTGAGACAGTTTGACGATATAGATTCTAGAAAGTCAAGTAAAAAAAGAACGGAGGGGGTAATATTTACAGTGGACGATCATTCTAATCTCACCGGCGCATTCGGTTAGGTCCCTATTTGTTAATTACCACTATAAAAGTTTGTTTAAAAATATTAGCTGTCCATGTAGCGATGCTTTCTCTGTTATATTGTATGGTCCTTTTAGCTGGATTACCTCTGTAGCAAACTGCTGCTCGTCATGTATAGACAATTCTCATAAGCATTTCGTAGGAAACACGCGTCATCTGATAGTGGATGCTTTGTATCCTCCGAAATTCCAAGAAAATTCTCATATTCCAAAGCAAGGCCGAGAAAAAAAACATTAATTTTGGAGACTATTATACTTAGGGCATCCACAGTGTATAAAAACAGAGAGTCTTAAGCCACCTTAAGGTCGACCTTATACATTACAGTGGTGACCTTAAGCAGGCCATAAGCAAAAAAACCTTAAGACCAGTCCTCAAGCTAAAGACCTGGCCATAAGCATTAAAATACATTTTTTCTTTATCTGATAAGTGGGATCATCTTAAGGCCTAGTGGGTTATATACATTACAGCATTGGCCTTAAGGTTTAGATGGAACCCACCTTAAGACCTCTTAGATTATATACACTATGGATGCCCTTATACACATTGGAAGAGCCGTTGATTTTTGGCCAGCTGCTGCCATGACATGACCACAGTGAAAACGAGGGGTCGAGTTTGATTAAGTATTTACTATCTGATAACTATGTTTCAACCACAGCTTTGAAATCAAATCACAGCCTTGCTTTGGATAATCTTCTTCAGTAGATATTTCTGCACTGCACTTTACGTACCTTTGCTACAAAAATATGTACTGTCGTTGGGTGAGCATGCTTGATAGAAAAATAAAAGTCTTTGCCATGAGGTGGCCTGGCCTTGATAAGTATCTCACAATGTTGACTTTGGCAACTAGGCCATGTGCATGTGACGAGTCAACTGCCAAGAACAAAAGGAATCACTAGTCAGGAAGTAGTTAATCTCACTCTACCTTCGATTTTCAAAGATGCCGTGCATTCATTGAATCGAAAGTCTTGCCGCTGAGGGCCCGTTCATATTATTTTTGGTTTTGACTTATAAATAGTAACAGCTTGTAGATAAGCTTGTAAAGAGAAAGACTCATGTGTGATTTTGGTCAGCATAAATAAAGTCACTACAGTGTGTAATACAATGGATTAGTAGACCTCATCTTAAAAAGATACACTATTTAAAAATTAGGTACTGTAGAAAAGCAGCTTTAGAAGCCAATATAATGAGGGCCGGCCTGCAATTTTTAAGTGTAAAATTAAGTGAAATAAAACCGAGAATTACAAATAATTTGGATATCTGCTGCTGCAATGCACGTTCATGTATCGACAATAAGTATCCATGGCAGTGCCGGCTAACACCAACGGCAAAATCTCGCAGAATGGCAGGAGCGCCCAGGATAAGGCGATCGACGACTGGCTCCCAATCACGTCGTCGAGGAATGCCAAGTGGTGGTACTCGGCCTTCCACAATGTCACGGCCATGGTCGGCGCCGGCGTCCTCAGCCTTCCCTACGCCATGTCTGAGCTCGGCTGGTACGTACGTACTGTCTGTGATCACCTGCCATGGCGTCCATTGTATACGTCATCAATCTACTGATGTGATCTCTCGCTGCTCTGCTAAACGGAGACCGATCTTGATGGCTGTAGGGGTCCAGGCATCGCGGTGCTGATCCTGTCGTGGATCATCACGCTGTACACGCTATGGCAGATGGTGGAGATGCACGAGATGGTGCCCGGGAAGCGGTTCGACCGGTACCACGAGCTGGGGCAGCACGCGTTCGGCGAGAAGCTGGGGCTGTGGATCGTGGTGCCGCAGCAGCTCGTCGTCGAGGTGGGCGTGAACATCGTGTACATGGTCACCGGCGGCAAGTCGCTCAAGAAGTTCCACGACGTCATCTGCGACGGCAAGTGCAAGGATATCAAGCTCACCTACTTCATCATGATCTTCGCCTCCGTCCACTTCGTCCTCTCCCAGCTCCCCAACTTCAACTCCATCTCCGGCGTCTCCCTCGCCGCCGCCGTCATGTCACTCAGGTACCATTTCACCTCACTTCTTGGCTTCTTTTAGATATTGTCCCCACTGCTCTGTACTGTAGCAAATACGGCAATGTTCTTGGAAACTATAACTAGAATGGTCGGTCAAGGTTGTCAGAGTCTCGATTCTGTCATACGATCAACGATCATAGGATTTTACAATCTAAGATTAACTAGATCGATCCGATTCTATGGTACAATCTTAATATGGTAGAATCTTAATTTTTTACGATTCTACTCGAACTTTTGTAGGATCATAATTAAAGTTTTCATACGATTCTACTCGATTCTATCGATTATATTGTTTTATTATAAATAATTACTTGTATACTTCCATTTAATCGAAAATTTTAACTTTTTATCTCTTTATGTTCACTATAATTATAATGGAATAATACATGATCTTACTTTTACTTTACAATTTGTAAAGAAAAGTTCAAAAGATATAATTTTAAAAATACAGTAGTGTTATAATACACTTTACATTTTTCAAAATGTTTCTTTGGTAGAATTAGATAAGATTTTAGATTCTACATCGATCTTACGATCTACGATTCTACTAAAGAACCTCCGATCCGATTTGGGATCATGATTCTGACAACCTTGTGGTCACTGACATGACGAACACGCACGCCAGCTACTCGACGATTGCTTGGGGCGCGTCGGTGGACAAGGGGAAGGTGGCGAACGTGGACTACCACATGCGGGCGACGACGACGCCGGGAAAGGTGTTCGGCTTCTTCGGGGCGCTAGGCGACGTAGCGTTCGCGTACGCAGGGCACAATGTCGTGCTGGAGATCCAAGCCACCATCCCGTCGACGCCGGAGAAGCCATCCAAGAAGCCCATGTGGAAGGGCGTGGTGGTCGCCTACATCGTCGTTGCGCTCTGCTACTTCCCCGTCGCGCTCATCGGCTACTGGGCCTTCGGCAACAGCGTCGACGACAACATCCTCATCACCCTCTCCAAGCCCAAGTGGCTCATCGCCCTAGCCAACATGATGGTCGTCGTCCATGTCATTGGTAGCTACCAGGTACATACATACTATTACAAAGTCTGACACTCATTTCGTTTGCGCCGCGTCGGTACATGAAACTCAACATGGTATCGAACAAGGAGCAGGAATGGCACTATGACAGTACTGAAAACTGGATGCTTTGTGCACAGATCTACGCGATGCCGGTGTTCGACATGATCGAAACGGTGCTGGTGAAGAAGCTGCGTTTCCCTCCCGGCCTGACGCTCCGTTTGATTGCCCGGACAGTCTACGTTGGTAATGCCCCTCTCTCTGAACCGAAGAACTCTTCAGGCTAAAGCTCCTCAGTTCTTACCAAATGGGTACACTGAACAAAGAGGACTGACGGGATGCAATCTGTGCAGCGTTCACAATGTTCGTAGCCATCACCTTCCCGTTCTTCGGTGGACTGCTCGGGTTCTTCGGTGGATTCGCCTTCGCGCCGACGACTTATTTCGTAAGCATTTCACTTCCATTACACGCGGCAATGTAACCTGAGAGCTGATCAAAATCAATATCTTGTTGTGCCAGCTTCCCTGCATCATGTGGCTCGCAATCTACAAGCCGAAAAGATTCAGCCTCTCATGGTGCACCAACTGGGTAAGAACTGAGAAGCCTCTCTCTCTCTCTCTCTCTCTCTCTCTCTCTCTCTCTCTCTCTCTCTCTCTCTCTCTGCAGGAGACGTCTCTGCCTGAACTTTTCATCCTAATTTTCTCTGCGTTTCCGTTCTCTTCAGATCTGCATCGTTCTTGGAGTACTGCTGATGGTTCTGTCGCCCATCGGAGGACTCCGGCAGATCGTCATGGACGCCAAGACATACAGATTCTACTCGTAGACGACTGCCACTCATCATCGCCATGTGACTGAACATGCCAAAAAATCAGTTACAGCATCTACTACGAGCTAGTTGTCGTGCCAAAAAGAAAGATCGTAGTACCGCAGCTTGCTATAGATGATGGATGGTCTTGACACATGCCGCGTTCGTTAATTATGGCTTAATTGGACCGAAAGGGTTGCGTTGGGGTTATACTATATATGTATGTATTTGTCCTACCATACTGTAGGATGAACTTGGCTTCGCTTTTGTGTGCAGAGAAGAGTGGATACTGGTTGTTTCTATTTCGATCACAGTTCATTGCAGTTGGGACTTGCAAGATGTAATTGCCCTTTTCCCTTTTATTTTTTTTCCAGATAATGTTTTCTTTATGAATCAACACATGCTGTTTTGAATCTGATGCGGTGCGAATGATCATCTTAATGGATAGCAAATATTGCAAACATATTAAACAATTCTACATATTTCCTATCATTATGTGGGATAAAAAAAAAAGAATGACATCATCACGACATGAACATAAGCAAGACCACACTGCAAGTTTTTCAAACCAACCAAAGCTGGTCGTCTCTCTAACATCAGCAGTTGCAAACATATCATAACTAATACCAAAAAAAGTAACTCAAATTCTAACGAAGGAGCACTCGAACGACAGGATCTCACATACATCCTGATGGACAATGGGTACCTATCGGCCACCCCAGTGTTCAGACAAAAAGATTAGGTAAAATCAAACGAAGCGGCACAGAAAAGACACTGTTTTCCATGATTCCATCTATCAGGCAACCTTTTTGTACAGTTTCCAAGATTACATTCACAACAGGAAATGACACAAAAAAAAACTATCCCGCAAAAACGGCTCACACACAAGGTGTTGAAGAGCCAAGGACAACCCCTCCCTTCCCTCTGTTTTCCCTCGAAAAATTATCGCCTTCTAAATATCCCATTATTTGGATCCAGAAAAGCACAGGGACGGCCATTACTTCATGGCTAACCATAAAATCATTCTAAGATGGGCTCACTTCATCCGACTCCGCATGCATCATGACTGGTTTCCCATACGCATTCAGGGTGTGCTACATCACTGGCCAACCAATCATTTGGCTCCAAAAACTTGTGCAATTCATAAAATTCAGTACAGGAATGGAACCGTCTGGATTGTTGCGCACTTCATATATCAAAGTCATCAGAAAACAGCTACCCAGACCAGCCATACCCCCCACCCCACCCCATAATGTGTCACAGAATGATCCATAACCTGGTCAATCTATTTCGCCCTCCTCAACATCAACTGTTGCTTCATCTGCGGACTCACCTTCCTCATCCTCATCATCATTTTTCATGTACAATCCAAGCTGTTCTAGGGGGTTGCTTCCCAGTTGAAACCCAAGAGCCTCAGGCGCATGAGTTGGACTCGTTTCACCAACTGAGCTGGGAAGCTGTTCACCTGTGACGGTTCCGAGCATTTCAAGATCTTTCAAAAAGAGGTTCCCTTCATTGATTTCTACGGTTTTCTCCATCTGCGGGATCAACGGTATTTACACTTCAGAGTATAAATATCAACAGAGAATGACGTTGCCGGCCAGAATCTCATCGTAGATTTACCTCTTGCAAGGCTTTACGAGCCGCTTCTCTCTCAAGTTCTCTTTGGCGTTTAGCTTCTGCGGCAGCCTCAGCAGCAGCCGCTGCTTCAGCCCTCTTGCGAGCATCCTCAGCAGCTTTAGCCTCAGCTTGTAACCGAGTTCTCTCTGTAATGAAGATTGTGCCTCAATACACAGAACTGCAGTTGTCTTGTCAGCCAAAGATTATCAATTTCATCTCACCTTCTCTTTGTAACCTTTCAATCTCCTCCCTCTCACAACGAACTTTCTGAGGATCCTTTTTTGCAACCTGGTATTAATAATCATGTGAAGCTTACTGGGAATAGAATCAGCCAAAGCCCAGGCAACAATGCCCTCAATGGATTATTTTCCAATACACACCTGATCAAGAGCCTTCTCACGAGCCTTAAGAATTGTATCAGCAAAGCGGCTTCTCAAAAGGGCGGCTCGGTATTGCTTTCCAGGGGAGACCTGTTTCTCAGAGGCATTCTCCCCTGAAATATTCATTTAAAAAAACTGTAAGGGAGACCATTTTGTCTACCAAAGATGCTTCAGGTATTCAAAGAAATCATTATAAAAGCTCATTCTTACCCTCATCGTCAGCAGAAATAGGTACAGGATCAGTACTTTGTTCTGGTAGATTCAATGCGCTCAACGAATCTGCAAACAGAAGAATTGAAAGTAGTTAATGTACATAAAATGCAAGTAGCTATTCTAAAATTGCGAAAGTTCAACGAAGTATATGTACAAGCACTTTGAGAGGTGTGGGGGTCAATTGAATCCCACAAACGTTTTTATAAAATGCTCCAATATCTATGAGATTACATAAATTATCTATAAGAAATTACATAGAAGTTCAAAAGAAGTACAAAGATTTTAAAGGAATTGGCCAATATTTGACCCCGCATATAAAGAAGTCTGGAACCACCATGGCAATACCTTTTCTAGCAGTTTGATATTTGGTGCGTTAAAATGGGTCTGAAAAAATGGTTAAATATGGGATTGTCCTATCCTTCACTGTTTCTAACAGTTTGATATTTTATAGGTTAAAATGGGTTAAATTTGCTTGGATCCAACAGTAGACCCAACATGCAATGCAGTCTGGATCTGCCACTGTTTTGAAGAGTTTGATATTTGGTGGATTAAAATGGGTCTGAAAAATGGGCTACATTTGGTTGGATTGTCAGATATTTGTTGGCTTGGCTTGTGTCAAGTCTAACGTTGTAGCACCATTTAAGGTTTAAAACTCTGAATGAGTTTAATCCATTGGGTCACATAAGATAGTAAAAAAAAGAGGTGCTTAGTCTTATTCAGATGAAAATTACAGAAACAGGTTGTTGGTGTTAATATTTTAGGACCGAGCTGTGTTACTGCATCAACTACCAAGTGGTCTGGTTGGTTTTGGGTTGGGCTC
The DNA here is from genome assembly GCA_036346245.1 of Bonia amplexicaulis. Lineage (NCBI taxonomy): Eukaryota > Viridiplantae > Streptophyta > Magnoliopsida > Poales > Poaceae > Bonia > Bonia amplexicaulis. Next base: position 20,002,829 of record CM070756.1, on the reverse strand, counting down.
CATGAGAAAATTCTGCTTGCAGGTACGCAACAGGCAGGTTTGGGTTGAGCTTGAAAATACCAAGGTATTAGGTTAAAGCATCTTACCATTTTCCTGATCCAAGCTAACCACAGATAGTGCGTTCTCCTGCATGTAAAAAAGAGAGCAGCCATTGAGAAAATGGCATGTTGCAAAATATTCTGTGTCAGTAGCAGGTTCAATTTGATGCAAGACTTTTCAGACAATGATAAGTGCAGAAGCACCTTGGCCGCAGTGTTTGGTGGAGGAACTTTGACATCCAAATCACTTCCGGAAGAGCTACTTGAATCTGAATCTGAAATTAAAAAGAAAAAAGAAATAAAACCATCACCTTGTTGGACATGAAAATCTACACAATCTAAGGAAAAATGCCAAGAAAGAGGAACAGCTGATATTCTATTCTATTGTGATATTGGCACGTTTTCTTCATGTCTGTTCTATTGTGTAATTTCATGAAAAGGTGAAGCTCATGAACTTTCATATTATTGATTTTGAGTTTTGATAGTTCTGAGCTGATATTCTGTAAAACTGTACTGGAATTGCCCATTGCCAACAATAAAGATATTAGCAAAGTTGCAGTAGGTCGGCCCAATTCAAACTGATTTTGTTGATTAGTTACAACAACAACAATAAAGCATTTTGTCCAAAACAAGTTGGGGTAGGCTAGGAGTGAAACCTCCCCAAGATCAAATAAACGAGAGCTTTGTAATAAAACCTATAAGGCTAAAATCCTAAGCCCCGCATCTTGCCATCTGAACATTTTGTTGATTAGTTATTTAAATTTTAAATGGAACATAAACATTAATTGTAGTATATTCCATCATGACAGAGGGGAGATACAAGAGGCCATACACACAATCAAATATCAATTCCTTCAAATAAGGGATCCATTCATTAATGTGTAGCTCAAGAGAGAGCATTTCAAAAGCGCGCCTTTCAAAGGCATAATTAAATGGAACCTGAAAAACAGAGGGTCCACGGTTCTCCAGAATTGCTGTAGTGGTATGCAGCCAGAGAGTTGTGCGGAAAAACAAGAGGGCAATTCAAATGCATTATTTCTGCAACTAGACCTTGGTAATAGAGGATATGTTCTATATTACACTAATGAAACATGGGACCAATTAACAGTAGATACTAGCTACTATAATTCAGCAAAATACTTGGTGCAAAAATTTTCTTTATGAAATTTGGCGTGAGTAAACTAGGAACGTTTATAGTAGTAAACCTTTTCTGACTAGGCTAGCACTATCACATTCTCTCAATGGAACAGCTGCAACAGTTAGATGGGCAAAACATACGACGGTGCAAAGCAAGGTTGATAATTACAAAGAAGAGCCCCAGTTTCCATTCGATTATTCCCCTTCCTTTTTGTCCATTTGATGGATCTTACTGGACTCACTGAAATGGATTTGGGCCCTACATAGCTCGCAATCACAAGCATGACCTGCCCGAAGTGAAAAGGAGAAAAGGTACTTCACAAAGAAAGCATGATTAAATTTGCCACCAAACCATATATTATGGTATAAATCATGCTCCGTGTTAACTGCTACTTTTGGCTGGGAATCAACTCAGGTGAAGGATGGATTACACTATGAAAAGTGCAGGCCAAATAGGAATACAAAACATGCCCACAAAGCTTTAACATACTGCTTTAACTCCTATCCCATCAATCTAGTCAGGTTGATTTGTAATTTTTTATTGGAGATGGACCTCTTATGGCGCAGTACAACCTATCCTGAGTCCATCCCCATGTGCGACAGTGCGAGTATGACACATGTTAGTTACTCATTAAATTTGATCAGTGAAACAGGTAGGAGAAAGAACTAACATTGCCACACATCCATCTCATGTTAGAGTTCTTTCACCATACAATGCGGGGAACAAGCACACTCTTTTCATGAATTGCAACATGTATTTCACTGTTAAAACCTAGGAAAATCATGAACATGGTATGGGTCCTGAAAGCACACGAGGGAAAGGAATACAGTCAACAACAACAACAACAAAGCCTTTTGTCCCAAACAAGTTGGAGTAGGCTAGGAATGAAACCTTTTTCAGGATCAAAAAGATAAGAGTCTTGAAATAAAAACCTACAATGCTAAAACCCTAAGCCGTACATCCTGCTATCTGAGCCGAGAAACTAAAACACTGCCCCTAACTTTTTTATAGTTCCGGTACGTGGATCGCTAACTTCTATACGCTCCTATCCAAAACTAATTCTTTAGATACATTCCAACCCCTCAAGTCTCTTTTAACTGCTTCCTCCCACATCAATATTGGTCGACCTCTGCCTCTTCTTACATTTTCAATACGCCTTAAAAATCCACTACGTACCGATGCCTCAGGAGGCCTTCGTTGAAGATGTCTAAACTATCTCACGCAATGTTGGACAAGCTCTCTTCAATTGGTGCTATCCCCACCCTATCACGTATATCATCATTGCGGATGCGATCCCGCCTTGTGTGACCACAGATCCACCACAGCATCCTCATCTCCATTACACTCATTTTCTGTATATATTGTCTTTTAGTCGCCCAACATTCTGCTCCATATAGCATCGTGGGTCTGATCACCGTCCTATAAAACTTACCCTTTAACTTTTGAGGAATTTTTTTGTCACATCACCCACCCCGCTCTTACCATGTGGCTCACGTCTTCATCAATCTCACTGTCCCACTGTAGCATCGATCCTAAATAACGAAATGTGTCCTTCTTAGGCACTACTTGTCCGTCCAATCTAACATCTCCATCATCTGCCCTAGCACCACTGAAATCACACCTCATATACTTAGTTTTAGTCCTACTAAGTCTAAAACCCTTCAATTCTATGGTCTTCCTCCACAACTCGAGCTTCCTATCAACACCTATCCTAAAGGAATACAGTCATTGAAAAAATCCTCAGAAGCATATAGGGAGGGTACGCAATACGCGAGGTACGCGAAGCCGACCCTAGGAGGGTCCGGGGTCAACCTCGAGCGAGGTCCAGGACCGACCCCGGACCGTCCCCGGAGTCTTGGACGTGGCAGAGCCCGCGCGGGACAAATGGCATAGATACCCATAGGAGTAAGTTAGACCATGATGGTAAACTTGTAACTTCACATGCCCGCCTCTCTCCCTCTATAAATAGAACACCTTGTAATGGGAGGGGGCATTTTGTAACCCTAGAACACTCATATCAAATACACTTGGTGGCTGTGTGCCTCTCCTTGAATCCCTTCGCATCCTCGGCGGTCTCCATATCCGACCAGTGGTGTTTCTAACTTTACTGTCCGGATTCGTACCGATGACAGTTGGCGCCGTCCGTGGGGATCAAGTGAGAAGCCACGTTGCTTAGGAAGATGAAGGCACAAAAGGTCACCAGGTGAATTCGGGCAGTCCCAAACTCCCTCCAGGGGCGGACGGTCTCGCCTCAGGCTCGCCCCGCGTGTGCACCCCAGGCCTCCCCAGGGTTCGCCCTCCTACCTCTTCACTGCACCAGGGATCCTGCGCTTCACCACCCTGGCCATGGTCCCTGCTCGCCTATGACTTGCGCCGCCCAGTCTCCGTCCTTGGCCACCCGGGGGTCGGGCTGCCCACCCTCGTTGACTGCTCATTCGGGAGGCGTGAAGACCACTAGGCTTCAGCTCCTATTCACCAGGGCAAACATTGTTCACCTAGGGGTCGGGACTCGAGAGTCCCGCCTTGGCCTCGACCCCCGCGGAGCTCGCGAAGACTTCGGCCTCTACGCTGTTCACCCCGGGGGCACTGTTCATCTGGGGCACTATTCACCCCGAGGCAGCATTGTTCACCTGGGGATACTGTTCACCCGGGGCGGCCCTGTTCATCCGAGGGAGGGCAGTGTTCACCCGGGGTGGCCATGTTCACTCGAGGAGCACTATTCATCTGGGGCACACTGTTCACCTATGGTGGCATTGTTCATCAGGGGATGTCACTATTCACCAAGTGGCATTGTTCGTCCAGGAGCGACACTGTTCACCTAGGGGGCACTGTTCATCGTGGGGCCCACTGTTCACCCGAGGTGGCACTGTTCGTCCAGGGGCGACGCTGTTCACTTGGTGTGGCACTGTTCACCCGGGCAGTCTGTTCATCCAAGAGCGGCCCTGTTCACCTGGGGGGCAGCACTGTTCATACAGGGCGGGCATGTTCACCCGGGCGATGGCACTGTTCACATGGGGGTCAGGAGTCCCACCCTTGGCCTCAATTCCCACGGGGCTCGCGAAGACTTCGGCCTCAGTGTTGTTCACCCCGGGGGCGGCACGATTTACCCGGGGGTCGTGAGGCACGCCCTTGGCCTCAGCTCTCGTGGGGTGGCTTGGTCTCAACGTGGTACACTTAGGCCGAGATAGCTTTTGCCTCGGCCAAGCTTCACTTCGCCTCGACGGCGTCTCCTCGACTAGGGGCTCCCCTAACTCAATGGATTCACCTCGGCGACCTCCAACACACCTCGATGGCCTAGCCTCAGCGTGGTTCACTTCAGCCTCGATGGCTTTTACCTCGGCCGAACTTAGCTTCGCCTCCATGGCGTCTCCTCGACTAGGGGCTCCCCCTAGTTCAACGGACTCACCTTGGCGAGCTTCAACATGCCTCGATGGCCTAACTTCGGCGTGCTTCACTTCGGCCTCGACGGCTTTTGCCTCAGCCGGACTTTGCTTCGCCTCGATACTGTCTCCTCGATTAGGGGCTCCCCTTAGATCGATGGATTCACCTCGACGACCTCCAACACGCCTCGATGGCTTGGCCTCAGCACGATCAACAATATCCCCCTCTCTAGGGTCGAGTTGGCGGCCTCCCCCGATCTGGGGTCGAGTTGGCGGCCTCCCCCGATCTGGGGTCGAGTTGGTGGCCTCCCCCTCAGGGGTCGAGCTAATTCTTCTCCCCCACCGGGGTCGAGCTACTTCTCCACCGAGGTCAAGCTACTTCTCCCCCGTGTGGGTCGAGCTAATTCTTCTCCCCCTCAGAGGTCGAGCTATTTCTTCTCCCCCTCTAGGGTCGAGCTAGTTCTCCCCTACCGGGGTCGAGCTACTTCTCCCCCGCCGGGGTTGAGCTAATTCTCCCCCGTCGGGGTTGAGCTAATTCTTCTCCCCTTAGGGGTCGAGCTAATTTTCCCTCTCTGGGTTCAAGCTACTTCTCCCATGCCGTGGTCGAGCTAATATTTCTCCCCCTCAAGGGTCGAGCTAATTCTTTTTCACCTCAGGGTCGAGCTACTTCTCCCCCACCAGGGTCGAGCTACTTCTCCTCAAGGGCCGAGCTAATTCTCCCCCTCAGGGGTCGAGCCTTCTCCCCATTAGGGGTCAAGCTAATTCTCCCCCTCCGGGGTCGGGCTTGTAACGGTCGGGTCGCCTGACATCTCCTAGGGGAAGTGCCGCTCGTGAGCTTCGTCTCGAGCGGTAAGTTTTTTTGATGGGGGACGAAGACATTCTCACCTCCCCAAGCGAAGTACCACTTGTGAGCTTCGTCTCAAGCACCAAGTTTTTTCCCGTGGAGGACGGTGACGTTCTCACCTCCCCAAGTGAAGCGCCGCTCGTGATCTTCGACTCGAGCGCCAAGCCTTTTTCGGTGGGGGATGGAGACGTTTTTGCCTCCCCAAGTGAAGTGCCGCTCTTGAGCTTTGTCTCGAGCGACAAGTTTTTTCCGATGGGGGACGGGGTAACGGGTTACCCCTAGTAAAAAAAGAGGGGTAGCAAGTGAACTTTATTCTAGCATTAGAAGCAAGGGCGGTCACGACCCCTCTACATTTTCGCTAGAAAAGGCTAGGCGACCGCAGGATAAACTTCGGGTATTCCGGCTTCGCGCCGCACCAATCGGCGCACAAGCCAACATTACCCCCACACAAAAATGAGTCCCAAATGCCAAGTTTTCCCCATAGGAGACACATCGTCGTCCGGGCTCGATGTCCACCGCGCACCACCACCCCGGCTCAGGTTGACTCCACCGCTACTACTATTTGTGCGCCACCTCAGCATCAGCCCTACCATGCATTAGGTGCAATACCAGGCTAAGGGCATTAGATCTAGCCTTCCACATCCTCTAAGTCTAAGGCGCCACCCCCCAGACCAAGTCCGTGTTTCCCCAAAAGACAAGGTCGATGTCACTCCCGAGAAGGTGGCTCGTTGCGCCCACTGCCTCGGCCCTTTCAGAGCGTCGACGAAGTTTCTCGAGCGTCTTGAGAGCGATGGCTTGACCTCGACGTGGCTCGATCGGTCTTGGTGGCTTCTCCCCAGCCGAACTTTGCTTCGCCCTGATTGCATCTCCCCAACCATGGACTCCCTCTAGCTCTTCGGATAACCAAGCCACCTCCTTCCGTCGAGGGCTGTGTCCCGACTTGCGGAGTACTCCGTGCCTCGCAGTCAATACCTCAATGAGTCGACCACGCAGGCTCCAACAAATCGACCACTTTGCGTTCGGGTGCATATCTCCTCACCTCGATGGCTTGGCCTCAGTGAGTCAAGAACTCCTCGCGAGATTATACCTAAGGCGAGTTATCCAGCACTTCTGTGCACGCCCACTCGCGCCACGAGTGACCCTCTGGGAGTTGGCTAATAGGCGCTCGGCGCACGTCTCGTCGCTTCAGTCCCTAGTACTTCGCGCCCCAGCGCACTCCTAGTCGTCGGGGTAGTTCGCCTAACAAGGGGCAACACTGCACAATAGCTTCACCTCCGTATGATATGACTCGATATACAGGGCATTCCAACGACTAAGCTCGGCTCGATCTATCAGCATCTCCTCAGTTATGCACGTCCGTTGGATTGATCGCTTTACATTGACAAACGCCAGCACATCACCTTAGCGTGGTGTGATCAGCCTCGAGGGTCATCCCTCGACAGAGTGTGGATTTGCGACGGACACTCCTTGCTTCATGGGCCACGCCTCCGTGAGTCGAGCACATGGCACACTTCCAAGCTTCTAGCGTTGTGCCCCGACGGGTCAAGCGGATAATG